>ML662942.1:0-24021 GCA_007570785.1 Antilocapra americana
GACTGCCAAGGGAGTCCCCTTCATGTATATTTTTTCTTTAATGGCAGTAATATAATTACTTTTTTTCTGTCAACTACCTTCTGTTGAACTTCCAGGATACTACACTCACTGGATATAGCCTTTGGGATTTATTATATGTTTCTTACATTTAGTATAAGTACTTTCCAAGAGACTTTGGTACCTCAAACCCAAGGGACAAGATAAGAATACTCAGTGAGATTTGAATATGCAGAAATTGGAAATGAAAATATTGTATTAACTGAGAAAAATTTTAAGAAATTCTCAGATGTAGGGAAAAATGGGGTATTGTCTAGGTGGAAGGTATGGCAATAGGTAGGTGGCAGACATTTGGAGGGCCTTCTCTGGTGGCTCAGTGGTAAAGAACCCGCCTGCAATGCAAGGGCTACTGGAGAAACGGGTTGGATCCCTGAGCTGGGCATCAAAAACCCACCTGAGTATTCTTGCCTGAAGAATCTCATGGATAGAAGAGCCTGATAAGCTATAGTCCACAGAGCTGTGAAGAGTCACACATGACTGAAGCAACTTAGCATGCATGCAGATATTTGCAAGCCTGGATCTTGAATCCAAGACTAAAGGTGATAGAATTTCTGGAGGCTGAAGGAGGTCCTTGATGGCGGGGTTTTTTAAGAGTAGAATGCCACAAATTCAGAACGGGTTCGGGCAGATGCTAGGACTAGGGTGCCAGATGCGGTAGACATGGCAGGATGCCAGGGATGCCTGCATGACCAGAAATCAAGTCAGGTGGCATGAATGGATGAATGGGACTTAGAAGATTGGGGCAGAGAAGCAAGATTGAAGTGATAGGCATGAAAGTTATCACAGAAGTCCTCAGTGTTCTAAGGGAGTGGAGGGAAGAGAGGAAGAGTCAAAGATGAAACTGTATATAAAGGGATTTAAAGAGAGGAGCCTGAGAAGGGGATCTAGAGGAGGAGACCATGGAAAGCAGTCATGCAAGCCAAGGGGCTGAGCCATGCTGAGCTACAAGGAAGCAAAGCTGAACATGGGTAAAGGAGGGTAGGGTGGAGGTGAGGATGCCCCTGTCTAGAGGACGCCCTCACTGCTAATACTAAACTAGTGAGGATTGGAGTGCCAAATAGAAACACTGGTGAGAAGTAAATTCGCAAGAGAATGGACTCTTCACCCTTCAGATCTTTTCATTTTATTCACAATTAACAAACAAAATTAATTAGAGAATTGTTGTTGCTGTTGTTGGGACTTAAGAGGTCAAACCTCACCTTCCCTACCTGGGTTGCATGCGGTCAGTGGAAAATATTAAATGATGTCTTTTGTAAAAGAGAAGTTGACCTGAAAAAGTAAATAAAACCAAGGAGATGTCCTAGTTGTAGAAAAGATTTGCTACAAATTTATTTTAAACAGAGGTCTGTCAGAGTACTAAAATACTATTTGATTTCAAAGATTGTGGATATGCTAAACTTTTTCATTATATGGTGTGCAAAAGATGACTTGCAGGCCCTCAATCAATGTTAGTTATCCCCCCAACCACTTCCCACTCCCAATGAAAATCTATGCAAATCAGGCCTGGTATTTGTTCAGAGGGAGCTATGTTCTCCCTGCTTAGAGATTATATTAGGTCTTCTTGTCTAGGGCCAGATGCCTCTGTGTCTCTCCAAACCAGAGACTGTGAGCTGGCCAGTGTAGACCTTTCCAACACATATCAACATCCACACCTTCCAGACCTGCTCATTTTACCTCATGTCTTGTAAGCGGATAATCACTTTGGAAGTTTCTGGACAGATCTCCTGCTCCAGGAGGAATGTGGAAAAGTTCCCCTGTGCAGTCTTTTGTGACTTGACTACCAGCAAATGTTCACACTGGCTGTGGTGGGCTCTGTGACAAAAAGAGGAAGTTTAACCAGATTTTAGACCCTTATGTAACTCCGTAATTGACTCAAGGCTATGCCATGGTTAGAGGAGAGGGAAGGTGGATAAAAAAGATCAATGGGCTTCCTCTGGGGTCAGTGATGAAAAGCCAAGAGACAATAGAACAGTGAGCAGACATTCAAATGACATTATTGTGTTGTACGGTTAAGAAGATGAAAGTTTCCCATTGCAAGATTATTTTTTAGCACCCTGATAAGCAACTGATCCTGTCTGGGTCCACCAGATTGGCACATCCCCCACTGTCTCCTTTCTCAGGTGGGCCACCTGACTTGAGAGAACCAAAACCATGGAGAACCACACAGTGTCTACAATAACAGAAGTATTCTAGTCTACTTTCTGAATCAACAGTTGACTATTTCAGGGACCTTTAGCCCAGAAGATGAAAAGTGATTTAAATGATCATTTAGTTTCACCAGAAAATGTCAGCTGACAATATACTTCCCAAGATTCTCGGAACACTTGCTGCTTCTTTTGATGTGATCATAAATCTTAAACTCTTAGTTCATGATCCTTAACCAGTCCTAATCAAGCCTTTCCTTGAAAACGCTTCTGAAGAAACTAGACTCCAAAACCTTTTAGACATCCCAATTTTGTCTTCTCCTCTCCAGATGTTATAAGGAGTCTGTCTTACTGAAAAAAGAATGAACTCAGTCTTGTCTTAACAAATTGTCCTGCTGCTCTTTGGGGAAAAGGCAGCATTTGACAATCTCATCTGACTTCTCCACCTCCCCACAAGCTCTGAAAGCCATTCAGAATTCAGACAAAGTTGATATGGGTTAGAGGCGCTTCGGTCAAACAGGACAAAGACCTTATTCTATCTTCAACATACACACCCCTAGGTGATCCTCCCGGCCCCACATGTAAATTCAATGTATTCTTGCTGCTGCTACTCCTCAGTCACTCAGTCTTCTCTGACTCTTTGCGACCCTATGGGCTGCAGCCTGCCAGGCTCCTTTGTCCATGGAATTTTCCAGCAGGAATACTTGAGTGGGCAATTAACATAATGGTGATAAAGCCTTTTAAGGAAAAATATCATTTACTAGGAGACATATACAGAAAATAAAATTCATTGTGCTCTAAAATTATGACATAACTCAAGTCATTTTTTTAAATTAATGTTCTAATAACAACTATGATGTTTCAGTGGTAAATTAGGTGTTCTTCTCCTTCCCTTTGTTATCCCCAAACTGGGTTCACTTCTTGATGGATGTCAACTAAACCAAAGATAAGGAGAAGGAAGGGTTTGTTACTTGCAGCAAGTAAGGAGACCATTGGAGATTGTTCCCAAAGCAGTGTCTCCAGGAACAGCAAATTGGGGAAGTTTTAAGCTAAGGGTATATGCATACCCATTAAGAGACTTGAGCAGAAGAGAAGCAGCAGAGAATTGGGGCAAAGGTTGACAGAGTCCCAAGCTCTAGTAAATTAAAGTCACAAAATACAGGAAAGGTCAACATCATCATCCCTTTATTGTGGTACTTCAGTCATGAAGTCATACCTGACTCTTTGTAACACCAAGGACTGTAGCATGCCAGGCTTCCTGTCAATCGCCCTCTTCTGGAGCTTGCTCAAACTCATGTCCATTGAGTCAGTGATGCCATCCAACCATCTCATTCTCTGTTGGCCCCCTTCTCCACCTGCCCTCAGTCTTTCCCAGTATCAGGGTCTTTTCTGATGAGTCAGCTCTTTGCATGAAATGGCCAAAGTATTGGTGCTTCAGCTTCATCCTCAGGCCTTCCAGTGAATATTCAGGCTTGATTTCATTGAGGATTGATTTGTTTGATCTCCTTTCTGTCCAAGGGACTTTCAAGAGTCATCATCCCTTAGATTCCTGTTGATCTAGTGATTGAGTGCTGGAGGAGGGGTCGAAATTCTGCAATAAACCTCAAGAAAGTGCTTCATGCTATTCTACACCATTGAAACAGAATTGGAAATCTTTACAACTAATTTGCTATACTTTCTGTTGTTGCTTTCTTACCTGATAACAGTAGTATTATTCTCTTATGAACATTATTACTAAGGCCTGTCCAAGGGTGAGCTTTGTGGCCAGGCTTAGATCGTGAAGTAGCTGAAGGCCTGAAACGGCTTCTCCTACGTTAAAAAGGTTTATCTGACACTTTTCCTCTGAAGACCTGCTTCCACTTCATCAGATAAAACTTCTGAGCCTCCCCCATTGATTTTCGACAGGTTCCCAGAGCATACAGTTCTTATTCTATTTTATTTTATTTATAAAACTCACAAGCCCTTCTTTAATGCCTGGCTTTCCTTGTGGCTCAGATGGTAAAGAATCTGCCTGCAAAGTGGGAGACCCAGCTTTGATCCCTGGGTTCAAAAGATCCTCTGGAAAAGGGGATCTTGCCTGGAGAAGTCCAGGGACAGAGGACCCTCTCAGGTTACAGTCCATGGTGTCACAAAGAGTTGGACACGACTGAGTGACCAACACTTTCACTACCTTTTCCCGCTAAGACCATAAACTGTATGAAGTCAAGGAGTGTCTCTTAGTGTAATGAAGATATTCATACCTTTGGCATTCAGTTAGCAACTTCTGTTGTTACAATGAAAAGAAAGATGGACATCACAGCCTACCTTTGCTGACTGACTAGGGGGATTAGTACATAAAAAATTTATACATCTGGAGGGCGGTCCTAAGATGGTGGAGGAATAGGATGAGGAGACCTCTTTCACTCCCACAAATACACCAAAAGAACATTTAAACGCCGAGCAACTCCACAAAACAACTTCTGAATACTGGCAGAGGACATCAGGCACTCAAAAAGGCAGCCCAGTGTCTTTGAAAGGAGGTAGGACAAAATATAAAAACTAAAAAGACGAAAGAGGTAGGGACGGAGATCCTTGCTGGGAAGGGTGAAGTTTCTGAACACCAGGAAACACTCTCTCGGGTGGATCTGTGGTCAGTCTCAGAATTTCAGAGCTCAAAATAACTGGGAGTAATAATAAATAAATATTAATCCCCACAGATTATGTACCTAACTGCAACTCCCAGGAGAGCAACAACCCAGACGCACCATCCTCCTCTAGCAAGTGCGGGCTGGTCAGGGCAGGCTGGGCTACAGTGCTCTGAATAAGGACTGCGATTGAATACCCGAGGGAAACTGGAGGGAACTAGCCTGAGATAGCAGACTGGTCCATCCCTCACCAGTTACAGGCAGGTGAGGGCAGCCAGAGCCGCCTGCACAATCGCGGCCACAGAGAGGCATCCTCTACCAAACTGCAAGCAGACTTCGTTGCTAACCAAGACTTCTTGGGATTCCACCAGAGACTAGCTCTCCACACCAGAGAAGGCGTGCCTAGTTGTACATCCAGAAAACCGAGTGTCTGGGACAGGGTAGGGGAGAAGTCACAGCCCCCAACCGCGCTGGATTGCTAAGACCTGGGAAGTGCATGCAACTCGCCTCAGGCAGCTCCCTGCAGAGAGACCTAGAGCCTGAGCGGTGTGGGCTGGGAAAGCGCACACGCTGTGTTTGGGGACAAATCCCAGAGTGGCTGAATCACTGTGAACACACGCCAGTGATATCTGTTTGCAGTGTTTTTCCCTCTCCACAGCACAACTGAACAAGTGGGCCTAAAAAGTGACCACCACTGCCCCCCGTGTGTTAGGGTGGGAAATAGACACTGAAAGACCAGCAAACAGAAGAAGCTAAAATAATAGAGGGAACCGCTTTGGGAGTAACAGATTAAATCCCCGCAGTTAGCAGTTAGCACCAACTACATAAGAAGGGGCCTTGAGAAGTATAAGCCAGACCAAGGAACTATCTGAAAATGAACTGACCCCACACTGTCTGCAACAGCTCCAGAGAAAGCCCTAGATATATTTTTACTATTATCATTTTTTTTAATTTTTAAAACTTAAAAAAAATTATTTTTATTTTTTTATTTTTAAGAGCCCTATAACTCCTTCAGTTTTCATTTTTATAACCTTCTATTACCTAGCAAAAAAAGAAGATCCTATTTTTTTAAGCAAGCTTCATATATGTATGTATGTAATAGTTTCTGTGACTCTGCTTTTCTTGTTTTCTTTTGTTTTTTATTTGCTTATTTGTTTGTTGTTGCTTTTCCCTCTTTATTCTTTTTTTCCTTTTTCTTGTTGTATTTTTGAGAATCTAACCTTTACTCTAGATTTCTAATCTTCGCTTTTTGGTATTTGTTATAAATTTTGTATCTTTAAGAACCCAATCTTCAGTACCCATTATTACTGGGGAGTGAGATCACTGGTTGATTGCTCTCTCTCCATTATGACTCTCCTTCTTTTCCACCAGGTCACCACTATCTCCCCCTCCCCCTTTTCTTCTCTACCCAACTCTGTAAATCTCTTTGGGTGTTATGAGTTGTGAAGAACACTTCGGAAACTGATTACTGGCTGGATCTCTGTCTCTCCTTTTGATTCCCCATTTTCTCCCCCTGGCCACCCCTGTCTCCTTCCTCCCTCTTCTCTTTTCAGTATAACTCTGTGAACATCTCTGAGGGATCCAGACTCTGGAGAGCATATAGGGAAGCGATCACTGGCTAGTTCACTCTCTCCCCTTTTGATTCCCCTCTTCTCCTTCTGGTCATCTCTATCTCCCTCCTACCTCTTCTCCTCTCCATATAACTCTGTGTACCTCTCCGGATGTCCCTCACTGTGGAGAAACTTTTCATCATTAACCTAGATGTTCTACAATTGGTGCTATATAGATGAAGAACTCCTGAAGCTACTGTAAGAATAAGACTGAAAACCAGAGGCAGAAGGCCTCAGCTCAAATCCTGAGAACACCGGAGAAATACTGAATCCAAGAAACATTAATCTGTAGGAACTCATCAAACACCTCCATACCTACACTGAAACCAAGCACCACCCAAGGGCCAACAAGTTCCAGAGTAAGATACACCACATAAATTCTCCAGCAACACAGGAACATAGCCCTGACCTTCAATATACAGGCTGCCCAAAGTCACTCCAAACTCATTGACATCTCAAATCTCTTTACTGGATACTTCATTGCTCGCCAGAGAGAAGAAATCCAGATCCACCCACCAGAACACCGACACAAGCTTCCCAACCAGGAAATGTTGAAAAGCCACCTGTCCAACCCCACCCACAGGGAGGAACCTAAAAATAAAGAGGTAACACACACTGCCAGAATCCAAAAAGGCCACCCCAAACACAGCAATAAAACAAGACTAAAAGGCAGAGAAATACCCAGCATGTAAAGGAACAGGATAAATGCCCTCCAAACTAAACAAAAGAAGAAGAGATACGGAATCTACCAGATAAAGAATTCCAGATAATGATAGTGAAAATGATCCAAAATCTTGAAAACAAATTGGAGTTACAGATAAATAACCTGGAAACAAGGATTGAGAGGTAAAAATTAGGGCTAGGGTTAGGGTTAGAGAAGATGCAAGAAAGGTTTAACAAGGACTTAGAAGAAATAAAAAAGAGTCATGAATAATGCAATAAATGAGATAAAAACCACTCTGGAAGGAACCAAGAGTAGAATAATGGAGACAATAGATAGCATAAGTGAGGTAGAAGATAGAATGGTAAAAATAAATGAAACAGGGAGGAAAAAAGAAAAAAGAATTAAAAGAAATGAGGACAACCTCAGAGACCTCTGGAAAAATGTTAAACACACGAACATTTGACTCATAGGAGTCCCAGAAGAAGAAGACAAAAAGAAAGACCATCAGAAAATACTTGAGGAGATAATAGTTGAAAACTTCCCTAAAATGGGGAAGGAATTAATCACCCAAGTCCAAGAAACCCAGAGAGTCCCAAACAGGATAAACCCAAGGCGAAACAGCCAAAACACATATTAATCAAATTAAGAAAGATCAAACACAATGAACAAACCTTAAAAGCAGCAAGGGAAAAACAACAAATAACACACAAGGGGAATCCCATAAGGATAACAGCTGAACTTTCAATAGAAACTCTTCAGGCCAGAAGGGAATGGCAAGACATACTTAAAGTGATGAAAGAAAATAATCTACAACCCAGATTACTGTACCCAGCCAGGATCTCATTCAGATTGAAGGAGAAAAATTCATTTGAATCAGTTCTACTCAGGTGGACAGAACTGGAGCCTATTATCCAGAGTGAAGTAAGCCAGAAGGAAAAACAACAATACAGTATACTAACTCATATATATGGAATTTAGAAAGATGGTAACGAGAACCCAGCATGCGAGACAGCAAAAGGAATGAAGATGTATAGAACAGACTCGTGGACTCTGTGGATGAGGGCAAGGGTGGGATGATATGGGAGAATGGCATTGAAACATGTTAATTATCATATGTGTAATCAATTGCCAGCCCAGGATTGATGCTCAGGGCTGGTACATCAAGATTTCCCGGGGGGAGGGAGGAGGGAGGGAGGAGGGAGGGGGGTTCTGGAGGGGGAGCATAAGTAAACCCATGGTGATATCATGTCATTGTATGGCAAAACTAATAAAATAAAATAAAATAAATCAAAAGCTTTACAGACACGGAAAAGCTGAGAGAATTCAGCACCACCAAACCAGCACTCCAACAAATGCTAAAGGATCTACTCTAGACAGGAAGCACAGATAGGGTGTATAATCTTGAACTCAAAACAATAAAGTAAATGGCAAAGGGATCATACTTATTAATAATTACCTTAAATGTAAATGGATTGAATGCCTCAACCAAAAGTCAAAGACTGGCTGAATGGATACAAAAACAAGACCCCTATATATGTTGTCTACAAAAGACCCACCTGGAAACAAGGGACACATACAGACTGAAAGTGAAGGGCTGGAAAGAGATATTCCATGCAAAGAGAGACCAAAAGAAAGCAGGAGTAGCAACACTCATTTCAGATAAAATAGACTTTAAAGTAAAGGCCATGAAAAGAGACAAAAAATGGACACTACATCATGATCAAAGGATCAGTCCAAGAAGAAGATATAACAATTATAAATATATATGAACCCAACACAGGAGCATCACAATATGTAAGAGAAATGCTAACAAGTATGAAAGGAGAAATTAACAATAACACAATAATAGTGGGAGACTTTAATACTCCATTCACACTGATGGATAGATCAGCTAAACAGAAAATTAACAAGGAAACTCAAACTTTAAATGATACCAGTTAGACCTAATTGATATCTATAGGAAATTTCACCCCAAAACAATGAATTTCACCTTTTTCTCAAGCGCACATGGAACCTTCTCCAGAATAGACCACATCCTGGGCCATAAATCTAGCCTTGGTAAATTCAAAAAATTCAAATCATTCCAAGCTTTTTTTCTGATCACAATGCAGCAAGACTAGATGTCAATTACAGGAGAAAAACTATTAAAAATTCCAATATATGGAGACTGCTGACTAACCAACAAATGATAGCAGAAATCAAAATATGCATAGAAATGAATGAAAATGAAAACATACCAACCCAAAACCTATGGGACACTACAAAAGCAGTGTTAAGAGGAAGGTTCATAGCAATACAGGCTTACCTCAAGAAACAAGAAAAAAGTTCAATAAATAACCTAACTCTACACCTAAAGCAAGCACAAAAGGAAGAAATGAAGAACCCCAGGGTTAGTAGAAGGAAAGAAATCTTAAAGATCAGGACAGAAATAAATGCAAAAGAAACAAAGAGACCATAGCAAAAATCAACAAAGCCTAAAGCTGGTGCTTTGAGAAGATAAATAAAATTGACAAACCATTAGCCGGACTCATTAAGAAACAAAGGAAGAAAAACCAAATCACAAAATTAGAAATGAAAAGGGAGAAATCA
The DNA here is from genome assembly GCA_007570785.1 of Antilocapra americana. NCBI lineage: Eukaryota > Metazoa > Chordata > Mammalia > Artiodactyla > Antilocapridae > Antilocapra > Antilocapra americana. The sequence continues at coordinate 9,689 of ML662942.1, forward strand.
CAACAGACAACACAGAAATACAAAGGATTATAAGAGACTACTATCAGCAACTATATGCTAATAAAATGGACAACTTGGAAGAAATGGACAAATTCTTAGAAAAGTACAACTTTCCAAAACTTAACCAGGAAGAGATAGAAAATCTTAACAGACCCATCACAAGCACAGACATTGAAACTGTAATCAGAAATCTTCCAACAAACAAAAGTCCAGGACCAGAAGGCTTCACAGCTGGAAAACCCTAATGTTCAGACAGATGGATAAAGAATATGTGCTATATAAGTTCAATTATATACATATATTTTTTTAAGAAGAGGATTGTTGTATATAAACTAACAACCTTCTAGGTCATAAATATAACTATCTCTCAGAGTCCACACATGCTTCAACTACGCACAAAAATAAAGAAGTTGAGGGACTTTGTTTCCCTGAATGTCTCAAGCCTGTGGAACTGGGCTGTGGGTGACTTAACCTGGCAGAGTGAGGCCTCTCCCCAAGATGGAGCAAATAGAAATTGTTTGGATGGTTCTTCATTTTCACAATGCCAGAGTCACCCTGAATAAATTGGCAATACATTGCAGAATTAAACATAAACTTACTTTAAGAGCCAGCAAAGGGATCCCTAAATGCTCTTCATAAGTAGCATTGCTTGCAATGGTGGGAAGTTAGAGGCAGCTTGGTGTTAATCACTAGAGAAACTGATAAATAAAATATAGTGGATGCATACAGTAAAATTTAAGTTATAAATAATGAATTATATGTGCATGAAAACCTACACAGATCTTTTTAAAAGAATGCTGAGTATAATTGAGGTGTAAAGCATAATATATTTACATAAACTAAGGACACAATCATTCAGAAAATGACATATTTTAGAAGAAACACATATATTCAAAGACTTACACAGAACACATTAGTGTGGATGAATACTGGGGAATGGGAAGTGCAAGTGAGGATAGAGGATAAAAATAAAAATGGAGAGGGATCTTTTGTAGACTTGATGATAAAGGAGCAGAGGCTAAAAAGTATTTTAAGGATATTATCAGCTGTTTACTTTTTAGTAGAAATTCTTGCCTCTCTCCAAGTCTTGGGAGAAAAAAATTACTAACTATCCCCAAGTAAATCTCACAGGACAAGGAGTCTTTTTTTTTTCCAGTACCAATAAGTTTTTATTCATTGCATATTCCCAAGGAATAGAAAGGGAAGGGAAAAGGGTCAGCGTGTATGTTACAAAATGATAGTAAATGGGAAAGGAGGTACCTGGCACAGCCAAATCAGCCATCAAATAAACACTGCCCAGATGGGGTCGCCAAAGCCCAAGGGGCTATGTCTCCTGCAGTTCAGGAATGAGGAAAAGAACAGATGGGTACATGCTTTTCTACCCTCCCTCCCTCTCCATAAATTCAAGATTTCATACAAAGCTGTGGTTTCTAGCAGTAAACATGGAGTTACATTTGTCCGTCTGCTTAAACAATCTTGTGGCTACTTTTACATAAGTTTCTTGCACCTGCATAAAAGTTCCTGAGTGACTTGGATATACATTCATCTTTCCTTTTGTGGTCTCCCAGCCCCACCTTCTACATGGAAGGCCCCCTTCATTGCTCCTCTCTATCCTTGGATTAGAATTTAAAGTTGGTCTTGATCCATCCAAATACAGCAGTCCATTTTGCATGAATCATCAAGGAATGGACATGACTTGAGATTGGGAACAAGGGATGGAGATATCTTAGCTTCTTCAGGATTTTTGCACAAATCACTTAATCACAGATACCCCACAAATTAAACATATAGGTATATGGTCTATTTTGGGGGGCACTAAGGTGGAAACAGGAGGCGGTAGGAATCTAGTTTTTAGGACAGATCTTGTTTGAGATAGGAAATAGAGAAAGGGGAACACAAATGAAAGTGTAGTTCAAGACACCCCCCCCCCACTTCAAGAAGAGGGGCCTCCAAGCTTGTTTCAGATCTTTTTGCTGGGTGCAGAACATTTTTTCAAAGATGCTTTGGCTATTTTTCTCAATATAAAAAGAAGTTTGTAAACAATAAAACCCCAAAAGAACATGGAGAAGACCAACACATTATATTTACACAAACTAGGCCACCTAGCCATCACCAAATCAGCTACTTGTGAAGTCCTACAAAGCCCAGACAAATATAATAATTAGAGGGGGCAGAAGCTGGGGGAGACAAGGATCAGACACACATCATCCAATGCGTTCTATTGCATTTGCCCCATGACAAGACAGTGAGGTAGGTCTGCAGTGATCTCTCAGCTTGTAAACAATGCCCCCCACCCACCGCCCATTCTCCTTTAGCTGCCATGATACTTATCACTGCTGCAGCAGGGTAAGACCCTGGCTCTGGGAACCAAAAATAAGTCATTGCTGATGGTCTTTCCAGAAGCCAAGGAGGAAAAGCCCAGAATCGTTAGAGACTTTGTCCTTTCTTTACATATCCATCCCTGAGCAGCTCAAGATGGATACAGAGGCACTGTTCTTAAAAACCTCTCCTTACCAACTTCCACTTTCTATAAACACACACATACCCTGTTGTGCATGGTCAGCCTAGCCCAGTAGGTGAAGGATGGATCTGGTATGTAAAGAGTCCTGTGCCCTGGGATTAAAGATCTGGAACAGGAATCCTTTCATCACACATACAGATGACCTTTGCCTAATCTTGGCTTCCCCTCTCTGCACTTCTTACCTGGCCCAGCCTCTCCTAACCTCTCTGCACCACGTTTTCCTGTTCAGACCAATTTCCAATCTTTCAGAAGGAAGGAGACCAAGTCATGGGGCAACCCAGTTAAAATCTAGTCTTTCATGAAACGCTGAAGATGGAGGGGTTTCAAGAGGACACTCTGGCAGAAGAGCCAGCTCTAATTGGCAAAAATGAGGTAGTTCAATAGGCTATACACTCCAAATAGTTGTTCTCTCTGATGATACAGCAACAAAAAGCATTCCTGCCATGCAGACCCGGAGCTGCTGCCGACTTATCCCTGAGATTGCTCACGTACCTGAGAACACAGTGCAGGAATGAGGGCCTTAGATTAAAATACAGAAAATACAAAATCAGAATATTTATATTACGGAAAAAAAAGGTAAAATGCACAAGATATGTCATTTGCACACAGCTAGTGCAGTTGGCATCCTGGAGAAAGTGGGTCCCAAGGTACAGTCACCCAAGGCAGCAAATAAATAAAACTGAGTTGGCCCAGAATGGGGTGAGAGTGAGCTTAGAAGCAGCAAGTCTGCAGCTGTTCCCTTGATCACCCCTTTACCTGTCATCATAACCCATTACTTGGGACAGTTCTTAGCATTCTGTCCCAAGAGGGGGTTATGAGGAGAGAAGATGAAGAAAACCCTGCCACACCCCCTGAGATGTTTCCTCCCATGGAATGTAGTGGCTTGTTGGTTGGGTCCATCAATCTGTTCTCTTCTTCTTCTTTACACTCTGATATGGGAAATATTATTCCACATTCTTAAGAGTAAAACAACTTCCCTACCCAGGCCACTTTCAAAAGCTGGAGACTCTGGGGGTGGAGACTCAGATAAAGCGTGCAGGGAGGGTTAACCCTCAAAGCCCTCATGTGCATTTGGAAAGAGCTGATTGGAGTTTCTTTGCCTCACCCCTTCCTCCCACCGAGAGGGAAGAGGGGGTGATGCTGTGGACTCCAGCCTCAGATATGTGGCAGTGCGAGCTGCCCCCTGCCCACCCTGTCCCCACTTTCTCCACTCTGCCAACTGATGCCTGCTCCTCAGAACTTTCTGATCACAAAAGGATAGCCCCCACCCACTGTGGCTCAATTCTGGGCCTCTGGGAGCATGCCAGAGCTATGGATCTCTTCTTCCTCCTCCCGAAAGTAGGCTGGCTTTCCCTGGGAGCCGGGAGCTTGCTGGGCCTTCGGTGGGCACGAGGCTACCATATGGTTGATGCTCTGGCAGAAATGGCACTTCTTGGGCTGGGGTGGCAGCTTGCATTCCTTGTCATGATGGTCTAGACCTCCACAGTTGTAGCACCTGTCCCCCTTTGATCTGCGTTTCTGCATATTCTTCCCTTTGGGCCGCCTTTCACTCCCAATACAGAACAGCCCACCAGGGCCGGTGACTCGGATAGATTCCAGGCCCTTGGCGGACTTCTTAAAGGTGAACTCCACGGCCTCACCCTCCTTCAGGCTCCGGAAGCCTTCCATGTGCAGCTTACTCTGGTGCACAAAGACATCCACCGGGAGGTCGAGCGCGACCCCCGCGCAGTCGGTCATGGACAGGAAGCCGAACCCCGTGCGCACGTTGAACCACTTGCAGATGCCGGCACCGTGCAGCAGCTGCGGCTCCTCCGCCGCGCGGGCCGCCTCCTCCGGCGCGTCCTCCGGCGCCTTAGCGCAGCCACCTGCGAGCTGCTGGTTTGACACAGAGCCCATGGTAGTCGGCTGAGCCCGCGGCCCCGGGTCCCTGCTTGGGCGGCTGCTGGCCCCAGAGAAGTCGACAAGGAGCCTTGAGTTTGTGCGGCTATGTCAACGTCAACATCCCCACTGGAGGGTTCTGCCGAAGGCTAGAACTCAATTTGGTTACTGCAACTAAATGTGTCAGCAGATTCTTACAGCTTGACCTCCACCAGTCCTTCTCCTCTTGTATCTAGGCAGAAATTGGTAATTATTCTCAGGGATAATAGCACTGGCTCAGAAGCTAAAATGAGTTCATGACCATTGTATTAAGTTTCCTAGTACCACAAACTAGGTGGCTTAAAACAAAAACGTTGTCTCTCAACTATCCAGGGTAGATGTCTGAAATCAAGGTATAGGCAGGATCATGGTCCCCTTCAGAGGATCTCGGGAAGAATCCTTCTTTGTCTCTTCTAGCTTCTGGGGGTGCCAGAAATACATGGGCTTTCTTAGCATGTACATCCATCACTCCAACCTCTGCCTTCTCTTCACATTGCCTCCCCACTGTGTGTGAGCTTATGTCCTCTGTTTTGTTTCCTTATAAAGACACCAGTCATTGGATTGGAGGCCATTTTATAGAAAACAATCTACATTACATGCAGGAAACTGAAATGCACATTAGTAAGTGAAAGAAGCCAATCTGAAAAAGCTACATACTATATGATTCCAATATACGACATTCTTGAAAAGGCAAAACCGTGGACACAGTGAAAGGGTCAGTCCTTCAGAGAGACTGGGAAAGAGGAATGACTAGGCAGAGCACAGAGGATTTTTCAGACTGTGAAATATTCCATATGCTACAATAATGGATAAGAGTCACACATTTGTCCAAACTCAGAAAGTACAACATGAAGAGTGAGCCCTAGTGTAAACTATAGACATTGGGTGATGAGATGTATTATGTAAGTTGATGGATTGTAACAACTGTGATTCTGGTGTCCAATGATGAGGAGGGAGAGTGTGCTTGTGTAAGGGTATGGAGTGTGTGGGTATTCTCTGTACTCTTCATTCAATTCGTTGTAAACATAAGCTGCTCAAAAAAAGGGGGGGGGAGTTAACTCTAATAATATTTTAAAATTTAGCATATGACATATTGCCTTCAATGCTGAAGTCTAAAACATAGAACACTAGAGACTACAGTAAGTCCCCTATATATGAACCTTCACGGTGTCAACTTTAAAAGATGCAAATGTGGGTTTACATGTCCAATCACATGAGCTATTATAGTTCACGAGTCTGGCCTACATTTTCATGTATGTGCATCCCAGCGTCTATAGTTCAAGCTTGAGCTGCAAGAGGGACACTTCATTGAACTCCTTGCTGTGCAACACAAGGAGCTCACTAATGAAGACTTGATGGAATTGGAGGCACAGAGAAAGGACAAAGAGAGACAAGAGGAAGAAGCAGTAACTGAAGGACCAGAGATTCAGGATGCAGGAAACAGAGAGGGCACTTTCTTTCTTTGAGAAGGCACTGCCAGTTTTTGAGGCATGGGACCTGAACTTAGGATGGTACAGGAAGGTTTCAGGAGCTGTTGAGAATGCAATCCAGCATTATTATATCATCTATGATGAGAAAAACAGAGCTACTACCCCGATGTCACTGGAACAGTTTTTCAGAGGGTAGACAGAACTGAATCCAGAAAGGAACCAGAGCCTGAGACATCAATGTCAGGCTGAGTGAAATTGCAGCTCTCCCTCAAACTGCTACTTCTCACGATCCTTCAGTGTTGGCTTCTCTCACCTCCTCTTCCTTCTCCAGTCAGTAATTCTTCTGCCTTTTCACTTCATGTCAGCCCCTGTATGCCAGCTGTTGTACTGTACACTACCATACGTTTCAAGATATTGTATTGTAAGATTAAAAACCTTTTATTTTTGTGTGTTTGCCTTTTAAAGTATATTATTTGTGTGAAAACTATTATAAACCTACTACAGTACAGTACTAGACAGCTAATTGGGTTTCTTCGGCACGTAAGCTAACTTTGTTGGGCTTCTAACAAATTGGGCTTAGGAACTTGCTTTTAGAACAGAACACGTTCATATGGAGGGACTTACTGTACTACAAAAAGATTGTGATGGGACTTCCCTGGTGGTGCAGTGGGTAAGAATCCACCTGCCAATACAGGGGACACAGATTTGATCCCTGGTCTAGGAAGATTCCAAATGCCATGCAGTAACTAAATCCCCATGCCGTGACTACTGAGCCTATGCCACAGAGGCCATGAGCCACAGCAATCAAGTCTATGTGAATCAAGACTACTGAAGCCTGTACCCCTAGAGCTGCAATACAGACCAACTGAAGCTACAAACAAATAAATAAATAAAATTATTTTTGAAAAATGACTGTGATGGAAGATTCATATGAGCGTCTAACACAACATTAATGTCAACATTAAGGAAAGCATTATACTTAGATTCAAGAAGTTCAAAATTTTTCATGACATTAACCTAACCAAGGAAAATTAAGATGGCATAAAATGAAAAGATAATGATTTCTATGTCTGGCATTTAAATACTAAAAGATATTTATTTAAATTCTAAAAACACTCATCAGCCAAAACCTAAGGGAAAATTGAAACTATTAGATCTCAATAATAATAACTGCCTCTTGTAAAAGTGGAGAATTGAGGGAAATTTATAGACTTAAAATATTAGAAAACTAGAATAGGTCAAAATTGAGATAAATTGCAAGATAAAATGGACCCAGAAAGTTGACAACATAGAAACATTTGTTTACATGGACTTACCTGGAAGAAAAGGTACAAATAACACTGTGAACAGAAAGAGGGTACAATCTCAGATAAATAAAAGGGTATATTATCAAACTTTCACAATTAAATTTAAAAATTGAAACACAACTTTTATTTTGATATACCTAGACTCTTCTATAGAACAGAAGTAAAGGAAGTATTTCAATATGCTCCAGGGAGCTATTCAATAACAAAGCAGAGGATTATAAGAATAAAAGACATTTCCTCAAACTCCTAAATATATAGAGATGCCACAATCTTAAAGAAAAAAAGCAACAAACCAAATTCAAGTTATTTAAACAGATACACCAAGATCAACTTGATTTATTCAAGAGTGCAATGAAAGTCATTGTGAAAAAGAAGGGAGGGGTCTCAAAAAATTAACTATAAAAGTACCATGTGGTCCAGCAATTCCACTTCTGGTTACATACACACAAGAACAATAAACAGGGACAAAAGCTATTTATTTATGCAATCATATTCAAAGCGTCATTATTCACAGTAGTCAAATAATGGAACCAATCATGTGTCCTACAAAAGATGAGTGGATAAAAAATATGAGATATATATATCCATACACAAGAGATTATTCATCTTCGTGCTGAGTTGCTCATTCATGTCTGACTCTTTGTGGCCCCAAGGACTGGAGTCCATTGACCTTCCATGGCCAAAGTGTTTTCCAGCAAGGATAGTGGAGTGGGGTACCATTTCCTAATCCAGGATTCAGCCTTAAAAAGGAAGGAAAATACAACACATATTACAACATGGATGAATCTTGAAGATATCATGCTAAGTGAAATAAGCCAGTCACAAAAAGACCAATATTGTGTGAATCCAGTTATATGAGGTACCCAAGATAGTCAAATTCAGAGAGAAATGAAGTAGACAGTTATTTCCAAGGACTGGGATGGGAAGGGAAACGGAAAAGAATAGAGAAATAGTGTTCAATGAGTAGAATTTCAGTTTGTAAAGATGGAAAAAATTTGTTGTACTTGAAGCTATCAAGATGAGTATGAAGGAGTAATGAGAAAAATCCACCAGGTAGGACGTTCAATAGGATTCCAACACTTTAATAACTTGGAGATTAAAGTGTTATTCTAGGTTAGCAGATGGAGATAATTACGTGCCCCTTATTTAGATTTTGGCTCAAATAAATCAATTGAAGAAGGGCAGGAATTTTTCAATATAGACTGAGTACTCAGTATTATGGAATATGGAAATTTTTAGCTGGGACAATCATATTGTGGTTTTTAAGAGATAAATACTGAAGTTTCTAAGGGTGAAATGGCATGGTGTCTGTGATTTGCTTTAAAATATTTCAACAAAAAGAGTAACAGATTAGACAAATGAGGGATACACTTCTTCTTGAATCTGGGTGATGGATATGAGTTTATGCTTTTGTACGCTTGAAACTGCTCCTAACATTCAAGAAGCTGATAAGTCATTAAGAGCTCATTAACCACTGAGCTCTCCTAATCAAAATGCAGGATGTTACTGAACCAAACCTGAGTTTGCTTGCTCAAATGAGCAAAATCAAGCTACTGACACAGGATTGTGGTGAAAGAAAGTGCAGCATTTATTTGCAGGGTGCCAAGCAAGGAGAATGGGCAGCAATTGTTTAAAGGACCTGAACTCCCCAGTGACTTTCAGACAAGAGATTTTTAGATTAAAAATAAGGGTAAGGATCTTAAGTGTGTAGTTATCTCATGGATTCTTCTGATTGATGGGGTTTAATCAACAAAGTGATATCTGCCATCTTGATTATCATTCTTCTGGTTCCAACTTGTTTGGCTGTGGTCAGTGAATTTCATCATGAGATCCTGGTTTCTGAAAAAAACTCAAAGGTATGTTGCATCAGTTTATAATCTATATATTTTGAAAAGGGTCTAGGAATCCTGTGACTCTGTTTTATGGCTAAACATCAATTGCTTGACTGCTTTTCCTTTGTTCCTGCATTTCCTCACTTCTGTAATCATTAACTGCTTGAGTCTGCTCTTTGGAACTCTGCAAAGACCTAAAAATCTCAACCTTTATCTGGAGACAAGAAGTGGGGACAATAGGAGATTGTGTCCAGGAAGATCCTGCAGGGTCCTGCTCAATTTCAGGTCCCTCTGCTCTTTGATACTCCTCATGCTGAGGGGAACAGGGGCGACGACCGCTCTGACTACTTCCTGCTGAACAGGGGCGATGTTAATTCTTCAGAATTAGAGGAGCAAACATCTTGGATATTCTTTTCAAAGAATTCTTGAGTCCCAAGTCTGGCATCATACTTTGAATATTGAAAACATGATTTCTCTCTTTGACCACTTTGTCATAGCATCTGAACAAATAATTGAAAAGTAAGAAACACATTAGAAAGAAGATGATGATCAAATAGAGCCTTGTAACAGTACTCAAGAAAGTCCCCCTATTTCAGATGTGTTCTGAAAGAAGTTCTAATGTGCATCCTGTAACCAGGTAGCCTCTTGAAGTATTTTGTTTACTTGGGTTTCAACTTCTCCAGAGGTATTGATGTATACGCAGCATGTGTTATTAGCCATTACACACACTCCTCCTTCTTTTGCTAATAAGAAATCATGGAGTATTCTGTTGCCTGGGAACGTTTGAGTCAATGAATTCAAAGATGTGTGTTGGGCTGCAATACTTTTAGCTGTGTCCTCAGCAATTTGTCCAATTGTGGCAGATAGGTTATGAATCGTATCTCTATTGACAGAAACTCTAGCAGTTGGTATGAGGTTGCCCAAAGTGCTTAGTCCTATATTCTCCTCATACACTGCCAATATCATTTTTTTATTATAGGTGTTTGATTTAGTGAGGAAAGAGATGTTCTCCAGGCTATACAAGGATGAAGGCATCTTTATATATCCCAGTATGCATGACCCTTCTATTTCCCAGCTGTCTAGGCAGCGATAGGCCCTCCCGTCTCTTCTCTGTGTATTCCCTGTGCCACAGACAAAGTAATATCCTGGAGGGGCACAAGTTATACCTCCCAAATTAGTGAAATTGATACCTTCTTTTTGGGGGAGTATGGACAATATGTTGTTTAGCCAGGGATCATAACCACTGCAAGCCTTCCATATTGCAGTGACATTATATTTTACTTTTCTGACTCTCTGGCATGAATCAGAGTCATCTTTAGCTCTTTCACAGTTGCCATTTGTACATATCAGGGGGTTTTGCTCATCACATTTCTTCAGGAGATAGGCAAGAGACCGTGGTGGACCAGTGTTAACCCTTGCTCCAGTGATAATTTCCTCGGCCAAGGTGAGACAAGGGACATGGGCAGTCCTAGGTAATTTGGTTAGCCTAACTTTGAATGTGCGGCCTGGAGGAGGACGATGATAGTAGGTCATGGGTTCTGGCACAGTACTAAAGTTAGTTATGGGGACTATAGTCGGGACATAGTCTTTTTCGATGTCTTTAGATACCAAATGGCATATCCAACAATTACTAATGTTCTCACCTGTGGCTATACTCTGAGATAACATAACTAGAGAATTTTCCCTCCAGGAAGCAGCAGACACCAGTGGGATGAGACAGTAAAGAAAAGCAAGAGCCATCATTATAGCTGGGGCCAAGATCTTATGTGGGAAAATAGCAATGGCCCTAGATTTGTTGCTAACCGTATTATCACAAGGTTTAAATTAAAATAGAGCAAAAGTTAAGTATCTCTTATTATCAGTATCACAGCAAATGATAGGCTTGATTGTCTACAATATAATCACAGGTAAAATGATTAGATGAATCCAGAAGCAAGCAAAAAGCTATAAGCAAATAATAAAACAGAAACACACTCCAGCCAATTATAAATGTTATGATAAATGGTCACAAGTCATTCACTACTTATAAAAGATACTTTCTTTGATGTTAACCGACGTCCCACTGTGGACTTGTAGGAAGGCAGACTGACTTTGTTCAGCTCTGTGGTTCTCCTTTCTGTAACTGCTGAGGACTGTGGATTCGTAGTTGATCAGAAGCGAGCTTCACCCTTGTGTGAAGCTCCACAACGTGACTCCTGTCAATTGGACAGAAGAGCTAGTTAGCAGCAGAACCTGGTAAGGCCCCACCCTCCGAGGCTCGAGTTGGTTCTTTGGTGTATATTCTTCCTCATTATTAGGAGCACTCAGCCTCCAGTTCTAAAACACTTGAAGGGGACATCTATGGGAAACATTATTTATTAGTACCAAATTTAGAAAGAGTGTTTCAAACTTACCCCAGTGTTTGCACACATCTTACAGTGTCTAATTCTTTTACCTTTCAATCACGTCTGACCACTTAACTGCTCAGAATCGAGGAAGGATCTCTCACACATTTCACAAGGACTCAATTGGAGTTACTTCTGGGACACATTCTAATTCTAAGCAATGCAACTTGCAGCTTAACCCAGGTTAAGTCAGTTTCTTGACAGATTTTAGCCACTGTCGCTTTTAACATGTGGTTCTGGTTGATCACAGCTCTAAGATGCATGCAAACTCTTTTTTATTCCACATAGTTTAGATTCCTCCTGAATCATATTAGCAATAAAGACAGTATCGCTCTGAATTGAGCTGGGAAGCCCAAATCTAGGAATTATCTCCTAGGTCAAGACCTTTACTACTCCTGAAGTGTTTTCAATCCAGCAAGGAAATATTTATTGAAACATATAAACATTAAGGTCAGCCATCACTAGTAGGTAGTGAAATTCTTTTTTACTTTGGGCCTGACTGTAAAATCTACTTGCCAGTCTTCACTCAGGCTCTCTCCTCCACCTTAGACTCCATACAGGGTTGGGAAGTTCCAGTCTTAGAATTATTTTTGGCACAAATGATACATTTTCGTAATATTCTTTAAAGTGTCCTTTGCATATTTGATCTTTTAATGTAGTCCTATATCTACTGTCCATGATGGGTGCTCAGGTATACTGATCCAATAACCTCTTCCATGAGATATACATGAATTAAAACACTCCTTGGTCATTTTCCACTTGCTCCTAGACACATAAGACTAAACACTTCTCGAGCCCTTTCAAGGTTCTCAGTCTGTCAAGTTACATTGGGTCAGGTTTATACTTAGAACCCATGCTGTAACTAAAGGTGTTTTTTGCTGACTGTCTTGGGCAATGCACAGCTCCCACCTCCTTTGGCTTGGGCACTGTGTCCAGCAGATTCAAAACTTCCTGGGGGCATGTTTGATTTCATTTTCTTCAGAAGTGAGTGGTCTATGTTTCCAAATTGCCCCATATGCATTCAGAACTGAAAAGGCATATTTCAAGTCAGTATAGATGTTAACTATCTTGACCTCACAGAGACAGAAAAGTCAAGTGAGAACAATAATTTAACTTTTGGGGCCAAGCACGTGATGACAAAATTTCCACTCCTAGGATCTCCTGCAAGGTTATCACTGTGTATCGGCTCTTTCAGTTTCCATGGTCCATGAAACTACTTCCATCTGAGAAGTTCCCGATGTCTGGATCTCCCAAGGAATCATTAATCAGGCTCCAACAGCTGCTCAACAGTCTGCAAACAATAATGCACGAACCTGGGTGCATGTGTCACCCAAAAGGGGTGGGGAGCAATGAGACCAGATTCGAAAAGGACATAGTCTTTAGGGTCACATTAGGATTATCAAATAAAATTGAATGATATCCTTCCAAGTGGTCTGAAGCGAGCCAATATCCACCCTTTAGTTCCAACAGCAGCACCACACAGTGGGATGTAAACACCATGGTTGCTTGTCCTGGAGTGAATTCTGCTTCTTGCCACAAATCCAGAGCAGCAGCTAAGACACTCAGATACATTGACCAACCCTGGAATATACTGTCCAAAGCCTTTGTGAAATAGGATACTGGGCATTTTGTGCTCTCAGATTGTTGGTCAGTACCTCCAGTCTCATTACCTGTCTTTTATGTTTAAAAAGACTTAGGAGTATTTCTACCTAAAGAATCAAAAGACTTGTATATAGAAAACTATAAAACACTGATGAAAGAAATCAAGGAGGACACAAACAGATGGAGAAATGTGCCGTGTTCGTGGATTGGAAGAATCAATATAGTGAAAATGAGTATACTACCCAAAGCAATCTATAGATTCAATGCAATTCCTATCAAGCTACCAGAGGTCTTTTTCAAAGAATTAGAACAAATAATTTCTCAATTTGTATGGAAATACAAAAAACCTCGTATAGCCAAAGCAATCTTGAGAAAGAAGAATGGAACTGGCAGAATCAACCTATCGGACTTTAGGCTATACTACAAATCCACAGTCATTAAGACAGTATGGTACTGGCACAAAGACAGAAACATAGATCAATGGAACAGAATAGAAAGCCCAGAGATAAATCCACGCATCTATGGACACCTTATCTTTGACAAAGGAGGCAAGAATATACAATGGAGAAAAGACAACCTCTTTAACAAGTGGTGCTGGGAAAACTGGACAGCCACTTGTAAAAGAATGAAACTAGATCACTTTCTAACACCATACACAAAGATAAACTCAAAATGGATCAAAGATCTAAGCATAAGACCAGAAACTATAAAACTCCTAGAGGATAACATAGGCAAAACACTCTCCGACATAAACCAAAGCGGGATACTCCATGACCCACCTCCCAGAATATTGGAAATAAAAACACGAATAAACAAATGGGACCTAATTAAAATTAAAAGCTTTTGCACAACAAAGGAAACTATAAGCAAGGTGAAAAGACAGCCTTCAAAATGGGAGAAAATAATAGCCAATGAAACAACAGACAAACAATTAATCTCAAAAATATACAAACAACTCCTGCAGCTCCATTCTAGAAAAATAAACGACCCAATTAAAAAGTGGGCCAAAGAACTTAACAGACATTTCTCCAAAGAAGACATAAAAATGGCTAACAAACACATGAAAAGATGCTCAACATCACTCATTATCAGAGAAATGCAAATCAAAACTACAATGAGGTACCACTTTACACCAGTCAGAATGGCTGCCATCCAAAAGTCTACAAGCAATAAATGCTGGAGAGGATGTGGAGAAAAGGGAACCCTCTTACACTGTTGGTGGGAATGCAAACTAGTACAGCCACTATGGAAAACAGTGTGGAGGTTCCTTAAAAAGCTGCAAATAGACCTGCCATATACCCAGCAGTGGGATTGCTGGGTCATATGGCAGGTCTATTTGC
>SRVM01028514.1:0-18447 GCA_007570785.1 Antilocapra americana
TCCAGGTTTAACATCAATTGGGACCCTGAGATCTATGTTGCAAATGGAGATGGAACCCTGAGTTTTCCAGCCTTCAAAGGAAATGAGTTCCTATGATGATCTGGCAGCGACTCCAGAGCAATCCTGTGTTCCTGCAGGACACTCAAAAAGAGACTTCACTTCCCTGGTATCACTGAGGTCCCCATCATGTCTTGAGTGGAACCTTAGCTTCCCACAACAACAAGAGAGAAACCAAAAGATGTCCCCCTTCACTCGACATAAGGCCTAATTTTCCTGGGGAGACTAGAATGGAACCTCAGGTATACCCACCTGGTACACGAATAAAGGTCTGATTCCCCTGTTGCACACATCTAGGAAAAGCCCAAATGTCCCACCTGAACTAAAAGGAGTCCTGACAATTTGAGAGGTAAGATGGGTTACATGCCTCAAAACGAGATGGGGGCTGACCCTCTTATAAGAATTTAATACGAACTCTGATATCCCTGTCGAAACTGCAGAGGAACTCTGATTTTCACACCTCAACTCCAGTGAGGCTCTATTCCACTGCAGTGCCTCCAGAAGCATCCCAAGATGGTCCTCCCACATTGAAAGGAGGGTCTGACGTCCCTGAGGCAACATTAGAGGCTCCCAGAGCACCATGTCCCAACTCGAGGGGAATCCAAAACTGCCCGCTGCAACTCGAGTAACATCCCAAGATTTCTGCCTGAATGTGAGATGAGGCCTGATTCCCCTGCAGTCACTTGAGCAACTTCTTTGGCTCCTCTTTGAAACTCGAATATTGCCTTGATTTCCCTGAGGCGTCAAGAGATTTTCCCTGAGGTCAAAGTGGTAGATAGAGTAGAACACTGAACTTCTCGCCCAAACTCAAGAAATGAAGAAATTCCCCCCTCGATGCAAAGTGAGGCCCTTATCCATGCAGCATCTCCAAAACAGTCCCACATTCCCTTTTGAATCTCAAAAGGAAACTGACAACCCCTATATGCAACTCAGTAGAATCCCCAAGATATGTGTTGCCATTCAAGAGGAACCTCGCGTTACCCATCACAACTTGAAAGAGCCCCATGTTCCCCACCTCATCGCAAGATAAGGGCCTATTAGTCTCTGCATCATCTCAAGAGGACACCCGATATTCCTCTCACATCTCAAGAGGAGGCCTTTCTCACCTATTTTAACTCAAGAGTTACCCAGAGATTTTCACAGCAAATTGAGAGGACACCGAGTAACCCCTCAACTCATAATAAGTCCTGCACCTCTGGGTATTCGCCTCACAACACAAAGGGAGTCCTAATTCCCTGTTTTACCTCTATAAACAGCCCAGATTTCCTGCCTCAACTGGACAGGGGTCCTGGCCCCCCCACACACGTGTTGTAAAAGGAAGAGAAAAGCGATGTTCCATGCCTCAACATGAGCCAAAACATGACTCCTAGGTTAAACTTGATAGGAACCCTAAGATCCATGTCACTAATCTAGATGGAACCCCAAATTCCTCAGCCATAAATCGAAATGAGTTCCTATGATGTCCTATTAGTGACTCCAGAGCAATCCCACACTCCTGCAGGCAACTCTAAAACAGACTTGACTTCCCTGGGCAAGATGAGAGGCTCACTGAGGTCCCTGTCATGATTCGAGTAGATCCCCAAGCTTCCCACCACAACTCGAGAAAACTCACAATATAACTCCCTCCACTTGTTATGAGGCCTTATTCCCCTGTGCCTACTAGCCTCACAGAGGCTGATTGATCATCTTTCCCAAGGTCACAAAGGATTATTGAGACGTGAAGCCAGAACTCAGCTATAGATGTGACTGGCTCCCGAGCCCAACCTCTCACTTCACTCTGTCCTTCTGCTCCTGCATGGTAGACTCTGGTCTGCCAGCTAAAGGTGGATGATGGAGCACATTCATACAGCTGTTTGTTCCCAACTAAAAAGATACTCAAAAGATAGAATATTGTTGAAATACAAAGGACAACGATGAAGGGAGCATCAATAAAAGAGGGAAGAGAGGTTGACGTTTTGGAAATGAGAAGCAGAAGAAAGAGGTGGCAGAGCTGAGAAGGCAGGACCATGAGGACTCAGAGGGCACCTGTTCTGACAGAAGGTAGGAGCAAAGATGGGGCCGAACGCAGGGTTGGAAGTGGGATCCCCAACCCACTTGCCTGCTCCACGCATCCCCAAGTATTCCCCAGCCTCTGACACACACACAGGAAACTGGGCTTTTATTCTAATCAGAGGTTGGATAGGGGAAACAGGCACAGTAGAGGGGATGCAGCTCTGCAATTTACTTTATTTATTTAATAGTTCTTTTTTTTTTTAATGTGGACCATGTTTAAAATCTTCACTGAATTTGTTACAATAGTGCTTCTGTTTTATGATTTGGCTTTTTGGCCATGAGGCGTGTGGGATTTTAGCTCCCCGACCAGGGGACCTGCACCCTCTGCCTGACATGGTGTAGTCTTCACCACTGGACTGCCAGGGAAGACCCAAGCTCTGTATTTTAAAAGGATTAAGTGAGAGATTCAATTCTCCCACTTTGTGCCACCCCATTCAAAGAATTCTCTCTGCCCAATGGATATACTTCAGGCAGGACACTGAAACATTCTTCTCTAGCAAAACACAAGGACCCCATGACAGTGATCTCTAACTACTGACATGTAAGTACTGTTAGGACTCTGCACTTCCACTGCAGAAGGCATGGGTTTAATCCCTGGTTGGGGAACTAAGATCCTGCAAGCTGCATAGCACAGTGAAGAAAGTAAAAAAGTAAAAGAAAAGAAATATAAGACTGAAAAGCAAAAAGATTACCAGATATCTGAAGAAAGCATCCAATATAGGAGACAGAAGTTAAAAAAAGAAAAAAAAGTAGTGGAGAGCTCAGAGACAACACAGGTGGACAGAGAAAAATTGATTAATATACTCAGACACATAGGGTTTGGATTACATCCATGAAACAGAAAAAAAAGATGCTAAAAAATCTTAATCATAAGGAAGAAGCATTTGAACATTAAACTTATGGCAGCAGGAAAAATATGGAGAGAGAAGTTGGAAGATAAGCTTAAGGGACAGTTCTAAGAAAGCAAACAAAAATCACAGAGAGACCACAGAAGAAAAGTAGAAGATAAATCCAGAGACTCCAACAGGTAAATAATAGCTCTAGAAAGAAATATTAGAGGAATCATAACAAAAAGAATCCCTGGAGAAGGGAATGGATACCCACTCCAGTATTCTAGCCTAGAGAATTCCATGATTAAAAAACTTCCCAGAGATCAATGACACCAATTCACAGATTGAAAGACCCACCTTGGAAAGCTACATGCCCCCTCAATGTTCATAGCATCGTTATTTACAACTGCCAAGATATGGAAACAACCATATCAATAGATGAATAGATAAATAATACTTGATATACGTATATATCTATAGGAATACTACTCAGTCATAAACAAGAATGTGGTTTTTCCATTTGCAGCAAAATGGATGGACTTGAAGGGCATTATGCTGAGTGAAACAAGTCGGACAGAGAATGACAAATATTGTATGATTTCACTTACATGTGGAGTCTAAAAAATAAAGCAAACTAGTGAATATAACAACAACAACAACAAAAGCAGACTAACTGATACACAGAACAAACTAGTGGTTACCAGTGGAGAGAGGAAAGGAGAATAAGAAGTAGAAATTATTAGTTATAAAATAAGCTACAGGGGGCTTCCAGTGAAAAAGAGTCCGCCTGCCAGTGCAGGAGACAAATATTCCATCCCTGATCTGCGAAGACCCCACATGCCTTGGAGCAACTAATCCAATGCACAAAAACTGCTGAGCCCATTCCTTAAAGTCCATGCACTCGAGTCTGTGCCCAGCAACAAGAGAAACCACCACAATGACAAGTCTTTACACTGCAATTAAAATATAGCCCCCACTCGCCACAACTAGAGGAGAGCCCACATGGCAATTAAGACCCAGAATAGCCAAAAATAAAATAATCTACATGGATATGTTGTACAGCATATAACATTTCATAATAACTATAAATGGAGTATAGAGTATAGCTATTAAAATTGTGAATCACTATATTATACACTGTAACTTATATAATATTAAAAGTCAATCATATATCAATTTAAAAAAGTCCCACTGAATTCCCAGCACAAAGAATGGAAAAAGATCCATTATCATGTTAGAATACCAAGGATAAGGAAATTACTCTAAAAACTTCCAGAAAGGAAAAAGTCATTAATATGCAAGTGATTAAAAATGAGGACAAATGGAATCAGCTTTCTCAGCCTGGACACAGTTGGATAAAATCTTCAAATTTGTGGATGAGGGAAAGGGTGGGATGATATAGGAGAATGGCATTGAAACATGTTAATTATCATATGTCTAATCAATCGCCAGCCCAGGATTGATTCTCGGGGCTGGTGCACCGAGATTTCCCAGGGGGGACAGAGGAGAGAGGGGGGAGGGAGGGGTTTCTGGAGGGGGAGCATATGTAAACCCATGGTGATATCATGGCATTGTATGGCAAAAACAATAAAAGGGAGAAAAAAAACTGTAAGAGAAAACAATTTCCAAACTTAAATTCTATGCCCTGTCAACTAGTAACCTAATGTAATGATAGAATAGAGCCATTTTCAGGTATGTAATACCTCAAAAAATATTTATCTCCTGTGTTTGCCTTCTTCACCAAAATCAGAAAGACAATAAAATAATTGGCCCACACAGGCAGGAGGTATACTCTTTTTCTGGTATTGTTAGACTTGTTAGATCATGTGTATGGAGTACTCTGGTTTGGATGGAATGAAAAGAAGTGAGGAAAGGAGGTAGTAAATCCAGGATTCTCTGGCTTTTCATCAGGAGGGCTGGGGATGATGCCCCTTGATGAAATCCTATTGACAGGGGATATTGAGCCATTTGAAGGGGCTCTCAGTGTAAGGAGACTGATCCCTCCTGTAGCATTCAGAAAATGTTAGTCCCTTTTATCCAAGTTATTCAAAATTTCCATTAGTTCTATTATCAGACTTTTTTAATGTTTTATATAGTAATTTATGGCTGAGCTGGTTCTGCATTGCTGCATACAGGCTTTTGCTAGTTGCAGTAGGCAGAGGCCACTCCCTAGCTGTGGTGGGCTGTCTTCTCATTGTGGTGGCTTCTTTTGTTGTGGAACATGGGATCTAGGGCACACAGGCACAGTAGTTGTGGCACACTGGTTTAGTTGCCCCTTGGCATATGGGATCTTCCTAGAGCTGGGATCAAACTCTCATCCCCTGCACTGACAGGCAGATTCTTCACCACTGGTTCACCAGGGAAATCCTCTCAGACTTCTTAAAGATGTGCAGCATTGCAAGTCCTTATAGATACTTGGGAAGAACAGCTGCCTTTCTTCAGGGGGCAAAACTCCCTGTTCTTTAGGGGAATTGCTCAAACCCCTGCCTCCACCCATGTTGTCTGAACAGAAGCGGCCATCTTCTGCCTTCTCAGTCACAGTGATAGATTTGGGAGTAGGGAAAAGTGCCAGACTGCACCAATGATCATATTCCACATTCCAGCCCTTAGTTACTGGCCTGGAGGAGGGCACATGACGCCAAAGGATCAATCACACTCTTGGAGATTTGCCCCCTTTTTATATCCCCAATGAGCTGTCAAGGGGGCCGGTAAGCTTCCATGTGAATCCATGATTTTCCAATGGTCAGGATCCCAGCCTTACGGAGAAAGCCAGTTCTACAGCAGTAAGTCACCATGTACACGGGAAGACACAAGCACAACAAAAAGCAGGGACCGAGAGGCAGAGAGAATACTGGACCATCACTGAGTCCCGCTGCCTGGGGCTTTCCTCCTGCAGCTTCCTCATGAGAGAGTTCATCCTCCCCTTTTCTCTGGAAGTGTTTCTTTCTTTTCTGTGGCTTGCAACCAAATCAACTCTGAGTAAAACACTGCTCTGACTTATATATTTTTTATTAAAAAGTTAAATTGTTCATAAACTCCAGTACTTCCACTATTATAAGAAAACCAATACATGAATAGTCTGGAGGAGGCTTTGAGAGTCATTAGGATTCAAGGAGATCCAACCAGTCAATCCTAAAGGAAATCAACCCTGAAAGTTCATTGGAAGGACTGATGCTGAAACTGATTCGTCAATACTTTGGTTATCTGATACAAAGTGCCAACTCATTGGAAAAGACCCTGATGCTGGGAAAGACTGTGGGTAGGACGAGAAGGGGAAACAGAGGATGAGATCATCGGATGGCATCATTGACTCAATGGACATGAGTTCAAACTATCTCTGGGAGATAGTGAAGGACAAGGAAACCTGGCATGCTGTTGTCCATGGGGTTGCAAAGCGTTGGACATGACTTAGCGACTGAACAACAACAGTGACTGACTGTGATACATGCACAAGGGATAAACCCACAGATGTGTTGAGAGCTGCTGACTTGAGCTTCCTGGAATTCATTCTAGCTTAGGTAGATGACAATGATTCACTGAATGATGAAATGTTTCAGCAGACAGGTCACCTTCTTTCCCCTTCCAGCCACTAAATTTTCTTACGTGGGGTTCTGTTCTTACTAAGATGACCCTGGACCCAGCCTCCAGTGTTTGGCCACATTCTACCTCAGAAAAGCTGACATTTCAAAACCCAGCCTTCCACAGGTCCCAATAGAGGAGATTAGAGATACTTGTCTCTGGGTCACTGTGGAAGAAAAGAACCTTTGAAAGTTGTGTGCTTTGATACAGTTCATTTCTCCTCTAATGGAGGCATTGGCTTTGAAAAAAAGCAGATTGCTTAGAATATAAACAAATAATGCCTCTGTAAGTAGGAAGGAATGTTACTGCCAAACCAAGTTTCAAGAGATAAAAGCAGTCTTTAATTCACAAAGCAAATTTCCCATCTCATCCCTAAATAATTTATCTTTTTTTCTTGGAAAGGAAAACTAAACTTTTGCTTGGGAAAACAAAATTTGTCTTTGTCAGATGGCTCTGAATAGCATAAACAGCTCATGTGTAGTAGGTGAGCTGTTAGCAGTAGCTTCAAAAGCCTTCCCTGGCAGCTTAGATACTAAAGAATCCACCTGCAGAGCAGGAGACCAAGATTCCATCTCTTGGTGGGGAAGATCTCATGGAGAAGAGGATGGCTATCCACTCCAGTATTCTTGCCTGGGAAATCCCATGGAAAGAAGACCCTGGTGGGCTCGCAAAGAGTTGGACACACAAGCTCTCTTTATTACTTATCTTGTGTCTGCTCCATTGCTCAGCTGTGTATAACTCTCTGTAGCTCCATGGGCTGTAACTCATGAGGCTCTTCTGCCCATGGGATTTCCCAGGCAAGAATACTGGGGTGGGTTGTGATCTCCTCCAATTGCCTGTCTCCTTCATCTATAAGAAAAATCAGACCCATCTTGGGAATTCCCTGGTGGACCAAGTGGTTAGGACTTGGTGCTTCCACCACCAAGCTAGGTCTAATTCCTGGTTGAAGAACAAAGATCCTGTAAGCTGTAAGGTATAGTTGAAAAGTAAATAAATGAATAAAAAGTAAAAGAAAAATGAGCCCCATCTTGAAAAGATATAGAAGGGGACTGTTTGGAGAGAAGTCAAATAGCACATACAATTATAGGAGAATTTGAAATCTGTTCCAAACAGTCCTCATAAGGTTACCTCTTCCTTGTTCTTTCATTTTTATTTTTATTAACATTTTTGGCTGCACTGGGAAGCCTATAGGATCTTAGTATCCTGAACTGGGATTGAACTTTTGCCCCTGCAGTGGAAGCCCAGTGGGCAACCAGGAAGTTCCTTACGTTTGGTCTTGTTTCCCATTTGTTCATTAAGAACCCCACAGGGAAAAAGCAAAGTTGCTCTTTCTTCCTGTCTGTCTTGCTCTTCTTGTCCAGTGGCAGAGTGTGTATGACAGAGACCTCATATAAGACATGTACAACATATATATTCTTCTTCACTCACAGAAACTTTGCACTGTAATGGCAATCTTTCTCTACAAAGTCCTGTGGGGCCCAGGCTCCTTCTAACTTGTGGCTGCCCCATTCCTAGATTGTTGCTTTTGCCTCCATGATCTAAGAGGGCTAACCTTCAAATCTGTGTTCCAGCAGGCTTGGAGCAAAGCTGTGAAATGTATCAGGGACATGGAGGGTGCATCCCTTTATATAAGGCAGTGGTCGGGAAACTAAAGACTTCAGGTAGGCCATCTTTCATACACTGGATCATGTGTTCTTTGGTCAGATTTTGGTGACCATTATTTTTAAACTCTTGTAAGCTAGGTTCATGATATTCATTTATGTTGCTGTTGTTCAGTCCCCAAGTATTGCCCACCTGTTTGTGACCCATGGACTGCAGCATGCCAGGCCTCCCTGTTCCTCACCATCTCCCATAGTTTGCCCCAATATTGACTTATAACCATGATGATTTCTTTTGTCCATTCTGCCTTACTTTTCTCACTGGGATATGTTACCACAGAAAAACCAGTCTTGTATTTTGACTTCTTCCTGAATGGCTGTATTTTCAAGGGTGGAATCAGTGCCTAGCTATGCCAGATTCTCCTTTGCTTCCACTCACAAATTCTCTGTGGACAGTTACTCTCACGTTATCATTCCATGTCTTTATCAGATTTGATTCAGAAATAGCACTTCCCCTGCCCCTCTGCAATGGAAATCACTCCCCAGGCAAGTTAGGAACTTGTTGTATCCTGGATGGAGGGTAGGTAGGAATCCTAAGAGATGTCCCAGTAGAGAATGTCTCATCCACACCATTCATATCCTAGCTCTGGTCCCCTTTTTGATTTGAGTCAGGACTTCCTTCCATTCTCTCCCTCCATGACAATTCCTCCTGGTGTTTTACTCTCAACACACGAGCTTCCAGCTCTTAGGATTTCGGAAGCAGGCATGTAGCTTCTTAACACTCCTCCATCCTATGAGGTCTGCCGCCTTCAAACACCCTCCCAAGTCTATATTCACTCTTTTGCCCCAGCACATCCTCTTGGTTACACCCATGAGATTTTATTTACCACCCTGCGTTCTTGATTCAATCTTGATATTGCTCATGACTCATGTGCTGTCTGTACATCAGGGAAGAACAACTGTGAATCAAGTCTGGGGAAACTTCTGAGACTATTCCGTCCTATGTGAGTAACAACTGAAAGAACTCAATGTTCCCAGCTCAAAAAAGAAGACTGGACGGTTGCCATCTTTGAGCTGTTGGAGGGCTGTCTTGTGGAGAGAGAGTAGACCATTTCCATAAGGTTTATATAAAATGTGATCTTTTTTTTAAAACCGATGCACAAGTATTATTTTGGCTTTAGCAGTGGGTGGGTGGGGGAACAATAAAGGCACACACATGATTGGACTTGATCTGAGTAGTCCAGAATGGCAAAACTGGGATACAAAAGGAATACTTTCTGATGCAGAATAAAAATGAACCTTTGAAGAAGTGGAGTTGTCCAATATGAGATGGGTTGCCTGGAGAAGTAGTGAGATTCTTATTTGAATAGTATGCAAGAAGATGACAATGAACACTTGATTTCAAGCAGAATGAGGAGCTGAACAATGTGGTATACCTAGAAGGCATCCTCTTGATTGAAAAGTAAACATAACCTTCTTGGTGAGCTCAGATAAGTGGGGGATTTGGGAGAGAATTCAGCTCTCATTGCATCCAAGGAAAATTTGAGCACTAAGCCTGCAGGAGGGGGGGAATGAAATCAACTCCAAGCCATGCCCCCAGTGATGACTCAGCTCTGATCTCTGTTTCTTTCTTTTTTTTCCCTTTAGTTTGATCTCTTTCCCCACAATCTGAGACACCATTGACATGACTAGATTAGCTTGACTTGAGTCACGTGTTCAGTCCTGATTCAATCTACAATGGTCATGGGGGTGGAGTCTCGTGATTGAAATGTAAAATCTCCTTGATGACACAGACAATATACACTGTGGGTATAAAAATTCTCAGAAAAGTTGGGAGGGGCAGACAGCTTCAAAATGATATACAGAATCCTGTCCAAACTTAGGGCTAACCAATTCTGAGTCTTTAGTAATTTCAAGCAGATGATGTTCTCCATGTGGTTGTAAAGAGGCCAGGACTACTTCATATTCAGCTGAAGGTGCGTGCGTGAATTAAAGTGAGGGGTCAACAGAGGTGAGAGCAGGATGAATCAATGGAAAAAGAGCAAATGGGGCCCACTGATTGACTCACAGACCTGATGGGGTGCCAGCTGGAACAAGCATTGTCTAGGACAGAGATACCCCGGGGCTGAATTACAAGTTAAAAAAAAATCTGTGTCCATGCAGGGTTTTTCCCATGCAATTGTTTATTTGGCTGTGCTGGGTCTTCATTGCTTCCTGACCTTTTCTCTGGTTGAAGCAAGAGGGGGCTACTCTCTAGTTGCAAGGGTTTCTCATTGTGATGGCTGTTCTTATTGCAGAGCACAGGGTCAAGGATTAGGGGGGGCCTTCAGTAGCTGCAGCTCCCAGACTCTAGGTTTCTGGCTTGGTATTTGTGGCACATGGGCTTAGTTGCTCTGTGGCATAGGGGATCTTCCCAGACCAGGGATCAAACTCATGTTCCTTGCACTGGTCAGTGTATTCTTTACCACTGAGCCACCACAGAAGCCCAACCCATGCAGTTTAAATTTTTTTTAATTTTAAAATACTTTTAGATTTACAGAAAGACTGCATAAATAATAGAGTTCCCATGTATCCTATAGGTCCTCCCACCCAGTTTCCTCTGCCAGTTACTATGATCTATTATCATGACTAATAGAGAAATATTAATGTTTTTAACTTATACTCCACACTATATTTGGATTTCATGAGTTTTTCCCTAATGTAATTTTTCCACTCCAGGATCCCATGCAAGATACTTGGATAAGTTTTTTAGGGTTTCTGGAATGAATCGCCACAGATTTAGTGGCTGAAAATGTAAATATATTGTCTGGAGTTCAAGAAGGAAAAGTCCTATGTGTGCAGGGTACCCTTCCTCCAAAGTCTCTTGGGGAGAACCCTTCATGCCTCTTCCAGCTTCTGGTGGCCCCAGGTACTCCTTGGCTTTGTGTGGGCTATATCTTGGAGCAAGATGCTGATCTCTGTGACCGTCTTTATATGACCTTCTTTGTGCATCTTTGGGCCTGTGTGCTTCAAACTCCCCCCTCATTTCTCTTATAAAGACACCCAGTCATTGAATTTAGGGATCACACTAAATCCAGGATAATGTCATCTTGAGATCCTTAACCTAATTACAGCTGTAAAGTCTTATTTCCAATGAAGGTCAGATTCACAGGTACTGAGGGCTGACATTTGGACATAGCTTTTGAGGGGGATAAAATTCAACCAACTATGGTGCACATGTTCCCTTTGGCTTCTTGAGGTTATAAGAGTTTCTCAGAGCTTCCCTGCTTCTAATTGACTTGCCTTTTGAGGACTGAAGATCAACATTCTGTAGACTGCATCTGGTTTGAGTTTGTCTGATGTTTTCTAATGGTTAGACTGGTGTTGGACCATGATAGCTGAGTGCTGAGGAACTGATGCTTCCAAATTGTGGTGCTGGAGGAGACTCTTGAGAGTCTCTTGGACAGCAAAATCAAACAGGTCAATTCTAAAGGAATCAACCCTGAATATTCATTGGAAGGAATTATGATTAAGCTGGAGTTCCAGTGTTTGGCAAACTGATGCAGTGAGTCGACTCATTGGAAAAGACCCTGATCCCGGGAAAAATTGAAAGCAAAAAGAGAAGGGGGCAACAGAGGATGGGATGGTTGGATGGCATCACCGACTCAATGGACATGAGTTTGGGCAAACTCAGAACGATAGTGAAGGACAGAGAAGCCTGGCGTGCTGCAGTCCATGAGGTCACAAAGCATTGGACACAACTTAGCAACTGAACAAGACTGGGGTTAAGAGCTTTGGGGAGGAGCAACACAGAGTTGAATTGCTCTCCTCAACACAACATATCAAGCGTACATGTTCTCAACTTAACTTACCAATGAAGAGGTTAATTGTGACCACCTGGCTAAGTGTTTACCAGGCTTCTCTGTGGTAAGGTTTCTTTCCTGTCCCTCTGCTTCCATACTCCACCCTTTGTAAGAACATCACTAAGCATAGTTCACCCTTAAGAGGTGGGGGGGTAACGCTTCACTGCTTGAGTGGGGAGCATTTGCATACATTGTTTGGAATTCTTTTATGGTCCTTCCAATTTTGCATGCATGCTATCATACGAAAGGTGGGTTTCATGAATTCCAAGCAGAGTCCCATGGCCATTCCCAAGTTCCCCTTAGGGAGTCTTAAATGCAGAACAGATCATCTGAGGAGAAAATGCTCCGAAGAGTTTTCATTAAGAACAGAAAATGATGTAGGACAGATTTATTCACAGCATGGACTGATGTAGTCCACATCTGCTTTGGGGTCTGCAGTAACATACGTATAGATGTTGAAAGTGACATTCAGAAACTGCATAGCAAGTTGACAGAGTAATCTTATGTTCATTGAACTGAATAATAAAGATGCCTTTATTATTATTATTTTCCCAGTAATTCACTTATATTGCCCTTTCTACAAGGATTGGTCCAGGACGAAATGGGGCTGGGCAGAAAATGGTCTCCAGCACAGAGTGGACCCCATTGTGTGTGGCCTCATGCAGCCTCTGGTATTCCAGGCTGCCCTCTTCTCCTTACCCTCCCCGCATTTGCCCTTTGGTCCCAGATGTGAGTGAGGCCTGGACACCCCCACAATGGGCAGCTGTCCAGGTCCCATCCCAGAACATTTTGGCAGTGACCTTCCCTACTAGGCATGCTGTTCTCACTGCCTCTCTCCAAAGGCAGGGCAGTCCCTCTGAGATGCCTCCATGGGCAGCATTCTCTGCTGCTCTGAGCCTGGCTTTGGTCAACTCCTATCTTCAGTCAGCTCCATGGGCAGCCACAGCCAGCCCCGCCTAGGAAAGGCCTGCTTGCACCATGCTCTGGGCATCCAGGCCTTTCTATGAGCAAAGCCCTTTCAATTTCTTTCACTCGTGGTCAGGCACATGCAGGGAGCAGCAGGAGGGGGGCAGGAGCCTCAAATCCTGAAAGGGCTTCAGATGTTGACTCTTACTGCTCTCTTCAAATGCAGTCATTCAGATAGTCATGTGAATAAGAGGTGTCCCTGATCAGGCCATCTCACCAGAGCTGAATTTAAAATCATAAATACACAGGGCCACAGGCACATGAAAAGACACCCAATCACTAATTGTTAAGAGAAATGCAAATCAAAACTACAATGAATGCACCAGTCAGATCAGCCATCATTAAAAAGCCTAAAAATGGCAAATTCTGGAGCAGGTCTTGAGAAAAGGGAACCCTCTTCCATTGTTGGTGGGGATATAAATTTGTACAAATGCTATGGATAATCGAAAAGATACACATACCTGCTATGCTCATGAAAGTATTAGTTGCTTAGTTGTGCCCAACTCTTTGCAACCCCATGGACTGTAGCCCGTCAGGTTCTTCTGTCCATGGTAGAAATCTCTGGGCAAGAATACTGGTATGGGTAGCCATTTCCTTTCCCAGGCGATCTTACCAACCCAGTGATTGAATCTGTATCTCCTGATTTGCAGATGAATTCTCTACTATCTTAACTTCCTATCTAATAGTAGCACTATTTACAATAGGCAAGATATGGAAACAACCTAAATTTACATCAACAGTTTAGTGGATAAAGAAAATGTAGCATACATATATATGTATGTATGTATGTATATATATATATATATATATATATATATATATATATGTAGCATGTATATATATATATATAGTATACATACATATATATCTATTATGTATGTATACTATTATTCTATATATATCTATAGAATACTGCTCCACTATAAAAAAAAAAAACAACTAATGCCACTTGAAGCAACTTGGATGGACCTAGAAATTATCATACTCAGCAATGTAAGTCAAAAAGAAAAAGACAAATACCACACGATATCACTTATATGTGGAATCTAAAATATGACACAAATGAACTTCTCTATGAGACAGAAACAGACTCACAGCCATAGAGAACACTGGTGGTTGCCAAAGGGGAAGAGGAATAGGGAAGGGATGGATTGGGAGTCTGGGATTAGCAGATGCAAACTATACACACACACACACACACACACACACACACTGAATCACTTTGCTATACATGGGAAACTAACACAACATTGCAAATCAATTATACTTCAATAAAATCAATTTTTAAAAAGTTATATATACCCCCTGTGTTTGTATTGATATCACACCAAGTACAGAAAAACACAGAATCTGCATAATTCAAGAAATCTAATTTTTGTAAAAACATACAAGCACGTTCAAATATTTGATATATTGCTGGTGGTCTAGTGATGAGGATTCAGTGCTTTCAAATATTTGGTATAAATAGAAATGTTTTTTTTAAAAATTATTGACCTGTGCTTTAGTTGGGGAAAAAATCCCGTCCTTATCTTGCAGATAACCTAATACTAGAGTGTATTGTGTTAAAATATATAAAAAATTAAATGGCAATTTGTATAATCCTATTCTGGCATTATTTTCACTTAATAATATATTAAGAATTTTAAGAAAATGTCATTAGTCAGGCCACAACTGTGTACCCACCCCACCAGCCCCACTGGAGTCACTTTCCCCTTCCCTCCTCTCAAGGAATCCTCCCCAGAAGCCATCTCCACCCAGCCTCTGCTGGGACTTCTCTTCACAGTGGATCCTCTTCTTGCTCTGTAGCTCATTACACAACCTGGTTCACCACTGTCCCCCTACCTAGCTCACAGTCCAACACATAGTACGTATTACAGACTGAACTGTGTGCCCCTAGATTCCTATGTTGGAGCCCTAACCCCCATAGTGTGACAGTGTTTGGAGATGGGGACCTTTGCAAGTAAGCCAGGTTTAGATGAAGTATTGAGAGTGGTGTTCCCATGATGGGTGGGATTAGGGCCTTTATTAAAAGAAACCAGGGAGATGATGTCCCTCTTTGCTGTATGAGGACGCAGTGACAGGGTGGTATCTTTAAACCAGGAATAGAGACCTCATCAGAAGCCAATCATGCAGACACTCTAACCATAGACTTCTAGCCTCCAAAACTATGACAAAATAAATTTCTGCTGTTTAAGCTGTGCAGTTTTCAGTACTTTGTTATGGCAGCCCAATCAAGCCAAGTAAGAACTTAGGTAACAAACTTGGAGTGGACAAAATAGTTTCATGTTATTCATTCCTTGCAAGGATCCCTCTCTGCTTCAACTCCCTTTGATTTTCTAGAGAAAGTGTTAGTCGCTCAGCCATCTCTGACTCTTTTCAACCCCATGGACTATAGCCTCTGTCCATGAAATTTCCAAAGCCAGAATACTGGAGTGGGTCGCTATTTCCTCCTCCAGGGGATCTTGCTGACCCAGAGATTAAACCCAGATCTCCTAAGTTGTAGGCAGATTCTTTACCATCCGAGTCAGCAGGGAAGCCCCAAAGCACACATCTGATGAAGGTGGGATTTGAATTCATGCGTGTAGAGCACAGTGAACAAGCAGCTTAACCCCTCAGCCTTAACCACTTGGACACCCTGTCCTCATTGATTTCTAGAGTATTTCACAAATCCTGAGACTTTTTCAGGCCAGAGATACAAGATCAATCTGGGTCCTTAGAGTCTGGTAAATTGGAAGAAAGAGAAGTCGTTCGGTCATGTCTGACTCTTTGTGACCCCACGGACTGACTGTAGCCTACCAGGCTCCTCTGCCCATGGGCTTTTCCAGGCAAGAATACTGGAGTGGGTTGCAATTTCTTTCTCCAGGTGATCTTCCCAATCGAGGGATTGAACCCATGTCTCCTGCATTGCAGACAGATGCTTTACCGTCTGAGCCACCAGGGAAGTCTAAGGTCTGGTAAAGGCACCTCAAATCACTTGGTGATGGGCTCGTCCAGTCCTGAGCTCATCCAGATTCTGAAGACCTATTTGGATTTAGTGTGAGGAATGCTGTGATTGATTAGCAATGCCTTTTCTCTTTTTGTATTCATCAAGATTTGTTTTATTTAAATTCATAACTACATGTCACTGACAAAAACCACATTTCTAATAATCTAGTGTTTTGCTTCATCTAGTGACAACGTTTCCATCAAAATGTCTATTATGTGAGTCTATTTTCAGTTTTAAGTAAAATAAGAAGGGAAATAGAACTTCTGTCTTTTTGCAGACTGGCATGACAAATTATGAGACTGTTAGATATTTAAACATAGATGTGTTGGCTCCAAATTTAATCTCACTGAAATCAGCCTTCCAGACCAGCAGTTATACTGGCATTTTATCATAGACAAAGGTCCTCAGATCTTCACTTTTAGGTTTGTAGAACAACTTTGTTGTTTTTCCTTTCCAAAAAAAAGTCCATAAATTACACAAGAACATGTTTATTATTGAATACTCAAGAGGCATGAAGAAACAAGAAAAAAAAGGTCCCCAATATGTTCATTACCTAGAGACACTCTAAGTTGATATTTTGTTGTATCATCTATATAGTTTCAATATTCACAAATGGATCCTACTGTATGTACTGTTGCAATATGATTGTTTTCACTCCAAATGTTTATAAATATGTGGTGTCTGCTAAGCAAGAAAAACCTACCTTTTAATTCTAGGAACAGAATTTTTGTTATGTATTCCTCAGCAATGGCTTTTCTGACTGTTGGTGGGTTACATGGAGGCATCCAGGCCAATCCTGACCCAGAAGCTGCTGCTTAGGGTGCAATTAGGCACAGGCACTAAAAAGCAGAGATGTTACTTTGCCAACAAAGGTCCATCTAGTCAAGGCTATGGTTTTTCCAGTAGTCATATATGGATGTGAGAGTTGGATGGTGAAGAAAGCTGAGTGCTGAAGAATTGAAGCTTTTGAACTGTGATGTTGGAGAAGACTCTTGAGAGTCCCTTGGACTGCAAGGAGATCCAACCAGTCAATCCTAAAGGAAATCAGTCCTGAATATTCCTTGGAAGAACTGATGCTGAAGCTGAAACTCCAATTCTTTGGCCACCTGATGCAAATAACTGACTCACTGGAAAAGATGCTGATGCTGGGAAAGATTGAAGGCAGGAGGAGAAGGGGAAAACAGAGGATGAGATGGTTGGGTGGCATCACCAACTCAATAGACATGAGTTTGAGTAAGCTCTAGGAGTTGGTGATGGACAGAGAAGCCTGTCATGCTGCAGTCCATGGCATCACAAATGGTAGGGCATGACTGAATGCAATATACTGACTGAGGCACAGGCAGCTGGAACTAGCAAAGGCACCTCCTCTCTAAGCAGTGTATTATTGCAATCCCACCCTCAGTGGCCTCCTAGCTTCTGCAGGTGCAAGAAGAAGAAGGACCATGGTGGGTGGAGGAGATGGTAAGAGTCTGCTGCTCAGATGACCAAGGAGTCCCCTCGGTCAGAAAAGCTCTTGAGCTCAAAACAGTCTATACAGGTACAGCACAGCAT
Source organism: Antilocapra americana (assembly GCA_007570785.1). Lineage (NCBI taxonomy): Eukaryota > Metazoa > Chordata > Mammalia > Artiodactyla > Antilocapridae > Antilocapra > Antilocapra americana. Next base: position 17,462 of record SRVM01028514.1, read on the forward strand.
GCATGCTAGTGCATCTGACAGAAGGTGAATTCCGTTCCATAAATACTCATTTAACACCTTTCACAATATGTGCTCAATATGTACTAAGTTGGTTCAGTCATGTCCAACTTTTGGCGACCCCATGGACTTTAGCCTGCCAGGCGCCTCCGTCCATGGGATTCTCCAGGCAAGAATACTGGAGAGGGTTGCCATGCCCTCCTCCAGGGGGATTTTCCCAAGCCAGGGATCGAGCTTGTATATCTTTATGTCTCCTACATTGGTAGGTGGGTTCTTTACCACTAGTGCCACCTGGGAATCCCCTGCTTTTCACAGGCCCAGCATTGTGCTGAGCACCATGAGGACATAGAAACATCTGAGTCCTGTCACTGAGGGGCCAGTAGTCCTCCTGGGAATGTAACTGGCCAGTTGATGTGTGTACAGGTGGTCCAGGAAAGGAGGTTGGAGGGGGGTGGCGCCCAGATATTAAGAGACAGCTGTGACGTCCAGTCAGGAGGGACTCCTGTGACAGCTCAAGGGAAGTCGGGGCTGCAGGGAGCAGGAAAGAGCCTTGCCCTGGGGCATGGGAGTCAGGCCACTGACTCTGAGGTGCAGAGCTAAGGGCAAGGACATGAGCCCTGCGGAAAGGACCGAGGGCCAGCCCATGGGGGTCACAAGGAGTAAGACCAGTGCCAATAGAGCATAGGTCCTTGACAGAGCAGGGTTACTGCTGACCAGCTGGGCCTCTGCCTCAGGCCCCAGCTGGGGAGCCTTATCCAACAGAGGTGGGTGAGTGGTCAGGTGCCCCACGGCCAATGGGGGGGCACAAGCACCCTGCAGGCCTCCCTTCGTGTTCTCCATATATCTACCTAAGAATTTCTATCCCTTATTTTCTTTACATCAGGTGAAGAAAAATGGAAGAAGTTCTGAGATCAAAGTCCTACGGACAAGCCAATTTCATCCAATTAACATATGTGAAGAATTTGATAAAGAGCTAAGATTATGGAGAA
>SRVM01028518.1:0-27189 GCA_007570785.1 Antilocapra americana
AACTAAGATCATGGCATTCGGTCCCATCACTTCATGGCAAATAGATGAGCAAACAGTGGAAACAGTGGTTGACTTTGTTTTTTTGGGCTCCAAAATCACTGCAGATGGTGACTGCAGCCATGAAATCAAAGATGCTTACTCCTTGCAAGGGAAGTTATGACCAACCTATATAGCATATTAAAAAGCAGAGACATTACTTTCCCAACAAGGTCCATCTAGTCAAGGCTATGGTTTTTCCAGTAGTCATGTATGGATGTGAGAGTTGGACAGTGAAGAAAGCTGAGCGCCAAAGAATTGATGCTTTTGAACTGCAGAGTTAGAGAAGACTCTTGAGAGTCCCTTGGACTGCAAGGAGAGCCAACAAATCCATCCTAAAGGAGATCAGTCTTGGGTGTTGATTGGAAGGATTGATGTTGAAGCTGAAACTCCAATACTTTGACCACCTCATGCGAAGAGCTGACTCATTGGAAAAGACCCTGGTGCTAGGAAGGATTGGGGGCAGGAGGAGAAGGGGACGACAGAGGATGAGATGGCTGGATGGCATCACTGACTCGACAGACATGAGTTTGGGTGGACTCTGGGAGTTGGCAGTGGACAGGGAGGCCTGGTGTGCCGTAATTCATGGGGTCGCGGGGAGTCGGACACAACTGAGTGACTGAACTGGCTGTTCTACTAAGAACTACATACTTAGAGATGTACTAAGTGCTGAGTACCGCTCAGACAAAATACTAGGAGAAGCACTGTACTCAGAGTGAATAGAGAGAACAGTGAAGGCGAAAGCAGAGTCAGACAGTGCTCAGCCCTTGACCATCAGCACGCTCTCCACTAACACACGTGTGCTCACGTACCTGTGTGAGTGTGCACACAGAGTCCAGGCAGTTCCCAGAGGGAGTAAGAGGCAGAATTATTCCCAGAGTCTTAGGCTCTTCTCATGGGCCCCAGGAGGGGTTACACTTTAAGGAAAGAGGAGAACGCATATAATTTACATTAATGCCAGGTGGCATTTATCAAGTTGTTTATACAACTTGATTAGCAAATAGCCTTGGTTTGGCACTGGTTGTTGGCTATACTGCTTGATGGGTTCCCCACAGGCAGGGTGAGGCAACCTTTGTCTTGAAAAACTGATCGATCAGCAGTGAGGAGGGTTAGAATCCCAGGATTGGGACACCTAACATAGCTTTACCCAGAGCCACAAGACAAGCAGGTGACTGGAAGCTGCAAGGAAAGAATGGGGCTACTGATGCTGAGGACTTCCCACTTCACACTGAAGGCTAGTCCACCGGTGGTGGGGACACTTCAGGAGGGCAGACTTCTATTCGCCATCTCCACTGAATAGGACCCAAGAGCATTACTTTAAATGGCAAGGAAAAAGGTCTGGGTTAGAACTAAGGAAGACATTCAGACAAGGATTTTGAAAATGGGAAAATCTGTACCCAAGGGAGTACTGCTTGCAGGGTCCATTCCTCAAGCCATCAGGAGAGGTATCAAAATCTCCCTGGGGGCCCTGCCTGGAGACAAAGCAGGGTGTGAACTGGCACCCACGATTGTGGAGTGGGGGCTGGAGACTACTTCCTTGCACTTGCTAGCGCTCAGGAGAGAGAAGCAGGAAGCTGGTTGGGAAGAGGCACCTGATGCTCTGATCCAGGGCCTCCTGCCTTCTTGGGGCCCAGAGCACGACCCTGGCTAGAGAGCTGAGAGGCACAGCAGAGCTCTGCAGGGGAACGGGGCGGGGGTTGGCCAGAGCTCTAGAAGCCACACGGGCTGCCTGCCAGAGGCTCCCTGCCCCCACCACTCTGAGAAGTCAGTTCTCAGCAGGAGAGAAGAGCCAGAGCCTGGGAAAGGAGTGTTCCTGGGCAGGGCATCTTGATCCCCAGGCGGGCAGAGGCAGAGTTGCTAGGGAACAGGGCCCTGCTGTGTGTTTCTCCCAGGGACCTGAGATAACACATCTGTGCCAACTTGGAACTGCTGTGCTGGAAGGCTAGGCCTGCTCTTGAGAAACAGGAGTTTTGATAACTTGTTAATCTACCTGGGATGTTTCTTAAGAAAGCAGGATTTACAAATGTAAAGGGAGGAGGTGCTATTCACTCCATAACAAGGGTGAGTAGACTATGAGGACAAATCAGGACATCAGATATAGGAGGTTATCACATGTCACTAGTCTAGTGAAGGCCAAAATGAGAACCTCATCACCAGTCTAGCTAAAAGGGCTTCCCTGGTGACCCAGATGCTAAAGAATCTGCCTGCAGTGCAGAAGACCTGGGTTCGATCCCTGGGTTGGGAAGATCCCCTGGAGAAGAGAATGGCTACCCACCCCAGTATTCTGGGGTGCCTGGAGAATCGCATGGACAGAGGAGCCTAGCGGGCTACAGTCCATGGGATCACAAACAGTCAGACGCGACTGAGCGGCTAACACTTTCACTTCCACTGAGGTAACCCTGCCCCATCCTGTTCTCATGTTAATGCCACGTAATCATCCTTGACTCCTCTCTCTCTCTTATCTACAACACCCATTTAGTCAGGAAATTTATCATCTCTACCTTCGAAATATATCCAAGTTCCCCTCACTTCTCATTTTCCACTGCTCCCACCCTGGTTTAAGCATGGTCTACGGCGACTGTCCAACTAGCCTCCTGCTTCTACCCTTACCTTTCTGTCCTCAGTTGCTTCTGTTTCCAGAATGATCTCTTTCAACCCAACCATGGCACGCATCTGCCCTTTCACGGGGAGTGAAACTGAGTAACAGTTTCTGACAGCCTGTAGGCCCCCACCTGTTAAGTCCTACCATTTATGCCTTCATCACCGAGATCCCGCCAAGCTCGCCTTCCTGCCATTCTCTGTGTGCACCAGACATGTTTCTACTTCAGGGTCCCTGCCCACGTTGTTTTTTCCTTCCCAGACTGCCCTTCACTAGCTAGGGCTTGTCCCTTCGCTTCCTTCAGGTCTCCGGACAGATGCCACCTGCCCCGTGAGCGCCACTCTGACCAGTGTTATTTCACACGGAACCTCTGCCCCAGGACACTGGATCCCCTTGTCCTGCTCAACTGTTACCCTCCATTGGTCTTCTCCTAGAATAGGTCATTTGATATATTTGCTCTACGTTTATTTATCTCCCTCTACGAGGCCAGGATTTCTGTCTTTGTTCCTTAGGTCTACAGCAGTGCCTGACACATAGTATGTACACAAATTTCTTGAATGAACTGCATGAGTAATAGATATTATTGTGAACTTTTAAGTGATTACAGTTGTGCCAGGCACATTTGTGTCTTCTCACTGAAACACTGCAAAGCCCTGTGTGATAGCTGCTATTAACCCCATTTCACATACAAGCAAAGTGAGGCCTAGACACGTTTGGTAACTACTCAAGTAAATAAGTGGCAGTCTGTAACTGCTCCACAAGAAGCAGCTGGATTCCAGCTCACACACAGAGGGGGCTGGGGTGTGGAGGCAGCTGTGCTCAGCTGAGGCTCCATTTTGCTATGACTAATCTTTCCTACTTTGCCTAGGACTTTCCAGATTTTATCACTGAAACACCTATCTCCGGGGACAACCCGTCAGCTCCAGGCAAACAGGAATGGTTGGTCACCCTTCTTTATTTACCTCAGGGCAGGCCCACTTGCCGCTTTTCTCTGCACCTCTACGCAAATCTGTCTTGTTCCTAGTCTTTATTTACAATTGCAGTGAATTAGTCCTGTCTTTTTCCTGTCCTCAGAGATGGCGATACCAGGTCTGTCAGAGTCCAACCTATGAATTTTATATTCAATAAAAATTTCATTATTGGCCTTATTTTGGACCCAAGCAAATGAAACAAGACACATTGTGGAAAACAAAAGCGGTCAGGCCTTGCTCTTACCTAGATGCTCTCAAAGTCACACACTGACTTTCTCTTTGCATTTTCTCTCATCTATCATTCTGCACCTTGAGTCACCCTCAGCTCTTACATAAAAGCCCCCTTAAGAAGTCAAGTGGCCCCAGGTTCCCGCAGGCCCTCTGGCAGGGAGGGGCAGTGTGGGGCTGCGAGCGGGGTGGCCTTGGGAATCCTCTCTGACACGCAGCATCGTACAGGAAAGCCATGTGGGCCTGGGAGCTCCGCCAACCCCCAGTGTGAGGCTTTCCATTCCAATTCTTCCAGCCCCCGAGAGGCTCTCAGGCCTTGATCTCAGCAGCTGTGATTTCACATAAATACTTGCCCAGGCCAGAAGGGGGTTTTAGTCCCTCATCTTCACAGCTGCTTCTCAAGTACACAGCTTCCCAAAGTGGGGAAGAAGAACTTGGCAGGAAGAGAATGCTGGAAACTGGAAAGGGGTTTCCCTTAGAAGTACATCAAGAAATGAGCAGAAACCGTGTCCCCAGAACATACGAGAAAAAGTCCCATTGAAACTGGGAGTACCTCTGGCCCTCAGAGCCAGACTTAGCACATGAGCTAGGAAAGGTAATAAGAACGCCGGCCTGGGAAGTCACCACCCGCACCCCAGGCTGGGGACCCGCACCCCAGGCTGGGGAGTCAGACGGCCTGGCCCGCCAGCGGGGATGGGATGGGCAGTGGTGGAAAATCTGCGTCTGCTCTGAGCCCGCACCGTGGCTTGGGAGGAGGAGCAGCAGCCCAGCCCTTGGTGGCCTGGCTCCCGCAGGGAAGGAGGGAAGGGCCAGGCCGGCTTCCCCACGGAGGCCGAGGACTGTGGCTTCCCCACGGAGGCCGAGGACTGTCTGCAGAGGCCCCCTTATCAGAGGCAGCGCAGGCCCAGAGAGGGTGCGGCCAGCTCAGACATCAGGAGGGACTTGCCAGTTGTGTGAGCGATGATACTGCGCCACGGGGAGAGCAGAAGCTTCTGCCACACAGATAGTGCCAGGGAGAGCTTTCTCTGCTTGCTTAGAAGGCAATCCTATTTGGCACACAAGAACAGACATCAGAATACCTGTCAAGTCCTACCTTAAAACCCTGGACTAGGGGGTAAAAGAAAGGTGAAAGTGTTGGTCGCTCAGTCGTGTTCGACTCTTTGTGACCCCATGGACTGTCCACGCTCCTCTGTCCATGGGGTTCTCCAGGCAAGAATACTGGAGTGGGTTGCCATTTCCTTCTACCAGGGGATCTTCCCCACCCAGGGATCAAACCCAGGTCTCCCCCATGGCAGGCGGATTCTTTACTGTCTGAGCCACAAGGGAAGCCAAGAGGGAGGAACAGCTTAAAATCAGCATAAGGACTGAATGGCTTCAGCCAGCTCCTGGGCTAAGCCACTGCCGCTCCTTGGAGCAGGTGAGCATTTCCCTGCTTGTGCGGCTCCCGCTAACCACACCCGCAGCCTGCGGGTATGCTCTGTGCCTGCTGGCCTCCCAGCCCCCAGACAGATGGCAGCCTCCCGAAAAGTCACAGCAAGACGATGATGGATTTCGAAAAGAACGGCCCCTTCCTCACTCTCGATTCCAAAGCCTGCCTTGGTGGACATCTTCGTCCGGGAATGTGTCTGTCTGTCCGGCCCTCTGCTGTGTGCCTTTCCTGAACTCTCCAACTCTGGCACAGAGAAGAGAGAGCTGCCCAGGGTTCTCTCCCTACCCTTTGCTCAGTCGCCCTCTCCCGGGCTGCGTGCTCAGCCTCCCCTCTGGTATCACCCTCAGTGCTCACACCTTGGAGCTAAATAAAAAGAGTGAAAGCCCCACTTACAAGGGCAGAGGCAACATCTGCCTCGGCCAAAGAAGGAATGCTATCTTTCTTCCCACCCCCAGCTGACATTCAGTGCAAGGCAACCGCAAGGTTGAAAGCAAAACAAAACTTGCAAGAGATTCTGCTGAGCTGCTAAGCGACTGGAGCACCAAAGGTCCTCGGCCTGGTGGAAAGGGAGAAAGCGGGGCTGGTTCTCAGGTTCAGAAGACACAACGCCTCTCCCTGCCCCCAGGATTCCCTATTTCCTGCTTGGCAGCATTATGCCAGCTAAGCCAGAAGCCCTGCTCCAGGCAAGGAGAAGCTGGCTAGGAAAGAATTCAGAGAGCCTGGAGTTGGCCTGGGAAAGAGCAGGCTGGAGGCTGTCATGCAACATTGGCCTAATTCGGCCCTAGGCATATAACTCAAACCAGACAAGGAACTCCCAGGACGCAACATGGAATTCCCAGCAGGGGACTCAGCAAGGGCGCTTTTGCTCTCCTGTCTTTCTCAATCATCTGCCATCCCGCTGCTGATGCTGCTTCCTATAGGCTTTGTGAAAACCTCCACCCCTCTACCAAGTACTAAATATTTCTTTTTCGAAGCTACCGACTTGCCTCAGCTATGCTCATCACAGCATAGCTACTCTCTGGCTATTTGAGCTGGCCTGCCCCCTTCTCATCCCTCAAAGATATTCTGGTATGAGTCTTTCTCATGCCTTAAACTTAATATATCCACCCAAAGCGTGATGGGCAGAGAGGACCACAGACTGTTCATCTTGGCAGGCATGCCCGTGCAAGTGGTTTTTAGGGTGATTTACTTGACATCTTCAAGGTGATGGCTACAGGGCAGAGGGCTTGAGGAGAGAGGCAGCTTAGCTGTGCTTCTAAGCTGAGACTGCTGCTGCTGCTAAGTCACATCAGTTGTGTCCGACTCTGTGCAACGCCATGGACTGAAGCCTACCAGGCTCCCCCATCCCTGAGGTTCTCCAGGCAAGAGCACTGGAGTGGGTTGCCATTTCCTTCTCCAGTGCATGAAAGGTGAAAAGTGAAAGGGAAGTCGCTCAGTCGTGTCCGACTCTTCATGACCCCATGGACTGCAGCCTACCAGGCTCCTCCGTCCATGGGATTTTCCAGGCAAGAGGACTGGAGTGGGGTGCCACTGCCTTCTTCGATGGACTCCTAAAAGTGGACTGCTTGTGAGTCTGAGTAAATTCCGGGAGCTGGTGATGGACAGGGAGGCCTGGCGGGCTGCAGTCCATGGGGTCGCAAAGAGTCAGACACAACTGAGCGACTGAACCGAACTAACTGAAAAGTGGATTTTCTGAATCAGACTATAACAGACAGACTAACAGACTAACAATAGGGAGGAAAATCTCAGAGAAACCAGTTACCCATTTTCTTCTCCCATCCATTCCATCACATATCCACTTGCCAATTTCTTTATATACCCCCCTGGCAACATCAACATTCTCCAAGGCAGTGGTCTCTAAACAGGGGGCATGCATTCATCTGTTGGAGCATGGGAAAGCTACTAGAACTTTTTGTATTATTTCATCCATTCCTATTTCTTGCAGAGTCTATTATGTAAATAATATTAGTGTTAGAAGTACTAACAGTAACACAGTAGTATGTAGGTGAACATTTATTGGGGCTACGTGTGCAAGTTTCTCCCGGACTGACAATGCTACTAGAAATTTCAATCTGCCACCCTGAGGAAGATCCCAACCCCAGTATGTCCAGCTTTTGGAGAAATAGTTAGTAATAGGACATGCCACTGACCTCAAAGGGTGGCAAAAAAAACACAACAGGAACACAACTGAACCCCAGAAACTGTAAGGTGAAAGGAGATATTAACTCAAATCCTACAGTTAATGAACCCAAAATCAAAATTTGGTCTGTCTTAAAACAGTTTCTTTCTCCTTCCTGCCATTTACTCCCCAAAGAATCTCAGCTCCCCAAACCTAGTAGCTGCTCAATAATTACGCAAGGCAAAGATGCTTGCATGTTATGCCAGGAATGTTTAGTAAGTAGTAGCAATTACCAGAGAGCGTGGCCAGGCCAGAGCTTCCTTAGACAGTCACATGACTGAGGAGTCCTATCTCCAACTCCTAAGCCCACCTGTCCTCCCCTACAGGTCCCCATAATACCATCATAGCACTGTGACACTATCCGAAATTGCCTTAATTTCTGTGCATTCTCCCTGTGCCTGTCGAGCCCTATGGAGGGAAGAACTGTCCCTGTTGTGTTCACCACTGTGTCCCCAGTGCCTGCTGGACACTAACTAATTTTTCACTGTCTTTGAAAAGAAATTAGAAAGCCTGTGCATACTGCCATACCTCAGTTCTGCAGAGGAGAAAAGAAACAGCAGGATGCAGAGGAAAGATGAAGTAGAAATTCCCACCAACATTCTTCTTGATCCAAATTCAATATAAATAGCTTTTAGCTTTCTGAAGGAAGCCAGCCCACAGGTAATTATTCAATGTTTAGTCAAGGCTCCCCTTCTCTGCCCTTTCTGGTCTGGGCTCAGGTCCCTCAAACCCCCTAACTGTTGAGACAGCTCCTCCTCAGATAACATCATTCTTCTTCTGATGAAGGATAACACAGCTGAGGACCCATGTGGAAAGGTTCTGTGGGGAAGGAGAATTCATACAACTTTCTATCTGCACCAAAGAATCCCTCATCCAGACCTTCTCTTCTTCCTGCTCATCTAGGGAGACTAAGGAAATACTTCTTTCTTCCCCTTAAGCCATGGGTAATTCTCAGGCCATATTCACACAGGTTTTTCTTGCTCTTGGAAGCCAGGATAGCACGGAAAGTTGATCAGAATATAAAAGGCTACCTTCCAGTGGGTATCATCCACACTGCTTGGCTCTTTGAGGACTGGAAAAACTTGGGGGTGGGGATGGAATAAGGAACCAAGTGGCAGTAAAAAGAGAGGGATAAAGAAATTGGAATGAGGAAAGAAGAAAACTAAGAAGATTCTATTAGTGTAAAATGCTAGGGTTTTTCTTCCTGATAAGCCTCAGGCAGCACCACCACTTAGAGCTTCCCCAATGGCTCAGCAGTGAAGAATCTGCCTGTAATGCAGCAGATGTGGGTCTGATCCCTGGGTCAGGAAGATTCTCTGGAGGAGGACATGGCAACCCACTCCAGTACTCTTGCCTGAAAAATTCCACAGAGGAGCCTGGCGGGCTACAGCCCGTGGGAGTCAGACACAACTGCCTGAGTGCACACACGCACAGCACAACCACTTCCCAACCAACACAACCACCTCTGCCTCGCTGCTTTTCTTTAATACGGCCACGGAGGCTGAATTCTTCGGTGGCTGAGATGAAAGCCTGTGTCCTCTTTCACATCTCCTCCACATTTTTGCTTCTCTAACTTTGCTTCTCTTTTCTGATCACACTGAGCCTCGTGCCTGCTCACTGATGAGAGCTGTGGAGGCTGAGCACCTCCATGCTGTCTTGCATGTAACCAACTCTTAGCCACTGGGGCATCGCCTCTTGTTCCAACTAGTCATTGGACTCAAGGAACACAAGCCAATATTTAATGCATATTAGTATCGGGTCACAGGCATTTTATCAGGTACCAGGATATAAAAAAAATTGTAAAACTATCTGTGCTTCTAAGATTCTCTGTTGCTGCTGGTCTGTAAGTCAGAAAACATGAATTATTCCATCAAGTTCTACCCTGTGGTAAGACTTTAGGCAAGCCATTTAATTCTTTCGGTTTGTTGAGAGTGAGAAGGAGAGAGAGAGAAAGAAATAAAACTATTTCAGAAGTGTCAGAAAACTTATAAACTGCAAGTTCCATAAGGCCCCTTAATAGCTATAGTTTAAAACAATCTATCCTAAAGATACTATCAATCCAACAGAAAATAAAGGGGAAGGGTCATATTCCAGGAAGCAATCTCCCCAATCTTACTTCACTTTACTTTCTAATCAATGGAATTCAAGTGCTGGGAAAATTGTTTTAGTTCTTCTTAGCCTGCAGGGGCCTACCACAGGTGGCAAAGCTATGCTATAGGCTGTCAGGTACCCTAGTGCGGTCTGCTGTGAACTGGCTGGCTTTTTCTGGCACCTGGATACTGATGCTCTTTTCTCAGCCTGTTCAGGCAAACTGCTCAGCATCACCTCTGTCTGGGGAGAGAGTCCCATGTCATAGCTCCTCTGTGTCTTCTTTTCTTATCCCTTCACTCTTGTCTTATGTGAGGGAGTCACTGTGGGCATGGAGGGCTAAACATCTCTCATGGATTTGTTGTTCCTGACAGCCTGCTTCCCAGCTCCAGGACCAGCCCAATAGTAAGTTGTAATGTTGACAAGCATCAGGATACATGTTTGTGATCTAAGGAAGCAGGGGAATGGCAGAGGACTGCTGTGCCAGTGGTGGGGGTTCGAGGTCTGGCGCGGCCAGGGTCTGCAGCAACAGAAGCACCTGACATCAGAAGGTGACTTTAAACTCCAGGTCTAAAACTGGGATTGGGAAACAACCTAAACATTTTGATATCTGATATCTTGATATATATTCTGAAAGAATATGTATGTTGGCCGTTGGGAATGGGAGCTCTCTGGGAACTAGAAGTAAACAGTAGCAGCTATGGGAAAAGGTTTGGAAAACCGGGAGGAAAAGTCTGGACTCTGCTCTCAGAAGTTTCTCAGGTTCCAGCTTACTTGGAGTTTCACTCTGTGAGAGAAGCAACTGAGCCAAGGGAAAAGAACAGTATGGGAAGGGGGAAAGAAAGATCCTGCTTAAATTCTGATGAGTGTCCCGAAAGTACTACATTATCTCAGTGAAAACATAATGGGAGTAGCCTCTCTTTAAGGTAAATACTACTGTGAAAAGTGGGAAAGTAAAGACATCGAGCCAACAAGAAGAAGGCATTATCCAAAGGGCAGTCATTAGAAACCAAACAGAAGGCAACGACCGACCACATGAAAGCAACTCAGCTCTGCCATTCTAACCAGGCTTTTTCTGACATCAAGAGGTGAATGTAGAAAATGAATGGTGCTTGCAGGGAGACTGCAGCAGCCTGTCCAGATGCAATGACACACTGCACTCCACAGGCACTCATATTCTAGCAAGTATCATCAGATACATGGACTCTGTTTTAATGCGAGACAGCTAATTTATTGAGCATCCTTTATTAGAATAAGCACTGTACATACAATATTTAATCCCAATAACTCTACAGACTAAGTATTGATACCATTTTCAAAAAAGAAAATGATATTTACTTACGGAGAATGAGTAAACTATTCATTGTCATTCAGCTAATAAATGGTAGAGCCATTGGTACTTCGGTACTGAACTCAAAGCCTAAGAGATAAGAAAGTGAGCTCTAGAAGTACAGAGAACACGTAAGGCAGCTCTCCCTGCTGGTAAAGAAAATAAAACATGGGCGATGTACAGATATCTAGACAAAATTTTCTCCCCCTTTTTTTTAAATCATAGAGTCTGGACTCTAAGTCACTAATTTATAACATTGGCTAGGGGTCAAAACTTCTTAGAACTGGCAAAAAAATATGATGTGGCCTCCAAGAAAGGGTCAGAAATGGTACACCTCAAGAGGCTGAAGGCATCTAAAGGACAAGATCTTCGCTCTATCTCAAGCTACTCAATCAAGGCTGCCTGACTAATAGGGCCAAGTGAGGACCTGTAACAGAGATGCTGAAACTAGGCAATAGATTTCTCTAGTACTATCTCCATTTCAATGAAGTAAAATTACCATGGCTCACTGGGCAATTGGACTGAGCCAGGTAAGCAGGAAGCTGGATTTTTTGTTTTCTTTAGAGAATAGGTTAAGAAGAACTATACTAAAAGTGTATCAGACAGGGTTGAAAAAGTCATCAGTGATTTCCTGGAAGAAAACTGAGTGAGTAATCCAAAGATATGGTGGGTAAACTTTTGATTTACCATCCGTTTCTAACTGTGTACCATAGAGAAGTACTACACAGGGTAGATGGACTCACCTACTCTTCCTATTATACTGTAAGATCAGGGTAGGGAAGAATTATATCTTCAACCCTTTGCAATCAAAGACTGATACAAAGGAACTTGATTTACCAATAAGCACACCTCTAACATAAACATTTATAAGAGACATTCCCCCTTCTTCATAGTGATACAGAAAGAGAAGGAAAGAATGATCCTCAGAGAATACTGCAGTCACTAAACCTCATCTCTGGGAAAGAAATAATGTTTCTCTCCACAGCCTGACATCTTTTCAGTGCTTTGGAGACTGTACTTTGCCCACCAGGCACAGATATAGCAGCAAGGTCTCCAGAAACATCCCTTCTTTAGAAGCAGAGAGAACGATATATTTTAAGCAGGCAGCCTTCCTCCAGTCCCCCACCCCTGGCGCGGCCTTTACCTTCCACAGGGTTGGTTTTCAGTCTACTGCAGAGATTCATCACTCCTCCGTAGTGGACGTTGATCTGGTCTATTGCATCACTTGAACGCAGCTCCATCAGCTTCCTCAGGTCCATCACTGTGCAGCCAAACTCCCCTTCCCGGGTCTCAAGTATCGAGTTGGCCGGTGAGGTGTGTTCTGTTGGGTTCGTCATTTTGCCTGCTGTTACCAAGCCCCTCAGCAGAGAAAATGTGAAATCTCCCTTCCACCGATCAGAGTCTCTTGTTTCTCTTCCTCACTTCTTACTTCTTTCTTCTCTGAGAGTCCAGATGAGAACAAGACCGACTATATCTTGTGCAGGAAGTTTCAGAGCAGCAGCCTGCGGTCCAGGTCCTTTCGTGTGTATGAAGCTTGGCAGCCAAAGGAGGAAGAGGATGGGGGAACTGAGTGTAAGCCGGACCACGTGTTACGATGACTGGTGTCCCCAGGTGGTGATGGAAGCAGTGGTCCAGGGTAGGCAGGTTCCTAGTTTAGACCAACTTTCCCAGATGGAGGTGTAAACAGGATGTGCATGTTACCATGGAGGCAACCTTAGCAACAACCAGCAACTGCAGTGGCAGAGAGGTGGCAGGAGAGGAGAAAGAGGAGGGCTCCCTGGAAACCGATGACAGCCGGGTCTCTGGAATAAAGGTTCAAAGGCAGACATAAAGAAACAATTAGAGCAGCATGGGATCCAGCAACTGCAAGGACAAGAGGTACTCATTCTGGCACAAGGGTTTAGGTGACGGTTGATATCTGAGCTGAGCTGATAGTTGGGGCCTAAGCTGAGTGGACTGACTTAGGAGAGGCCCCTTCTTCCCCGGGGGCCCCCCAGCAGCCTGTAAACTCCAACGTAGAGAAATAACTTCAGATACACCCCAGCCTTCATATCTCATCTCTTCTAAACCAAGCAACACAAATCCCGCAACTTCAGCAGCTTGGAAATAAAGGGTTAGATAATCTCTAATGGCTCTCCCTGTCTATTTGAGGGACCTGCCACAGAATGTTTTAGTCTGTTTTAATCTTTTCATCTTAGAATGTTTTAATCTTACCTCTAAGAGCTGAGAAGGGATCAGGAAAGGAGTCCAGACCAGAGTGATCTGGAGGGTGGCCTGCCAGGCTGCCACCCTCCTCCAAACCCTGCACCCTACCATACTCCTAACACACACATTTACAAACCAGGAGGGCAACCTGGGAGAAGACATCCACATCCCCTGCAGCCCCTCAGAACACTTGGCCTGATGCTGTATAGAAATTCTGCAGCCTGATGCAGTTGTCAATAGATCAGGTATTACGTTCAGATCTTGGAGTTTAAAAAGCTTTGGGGGGAAAAGGGTGAGTAGAATGCTCCAGCGGTGGGCAATGCAGGGTGGAACCTTTATACATAAAGGGAACAGAAGGACCTCCGAGGGGGAAGGTTGCTTGAAGCCTGTGAGTGTTCGAGTTTCTCGGGGATGGCAGGAGCACGACAGCTGTCACTTCAGCTACAGCCGAGGGCCACAGCACGGTGAGCAGGGGAGCAGAGTCAGCCTGCGTGTGGGTGACGGTGAAGGCACTCGGGTCGGCAGGTCTCCTTTGAGGAAGCCATGTGTCACCTCCTGCACGTGCAGACTAGGGGGGAGGGACGGTGGGAACAGGGAGGGTGGAGGAGAGAAAAAGGCTTATCCCGAGCCCTGTCCTCAGCTTCAGGCAAGAGGCCCGCCACACCCCAGCTACTTAAATGCAAAGGGGATCTTCCTGAACTCAGCACCAGAGCACTGAGGGCCCAGCCCTGGTCAGCCTCTCTTTAATACCAGGGATGACGTCCTTGCTTCTAGACAATGAACAGGAAGTACAAGGGTCATCATTCAGATAAGGACGTGACTACTTTATCAATTACTTTTGTGGCCAAGATTCCTACTAATTCTAATCAACCCTGTTCTTGGTAGATTCCCCTGGGATGGAGGCGGTAACACCCCTCCCTCTCCCAGGATGCCCTCAGCTTCCTCCTACTGTGAATTTTTAGAGCTACCCTGACTTCTAAAGGGTTATACAAGCAGTGTTTTGTTTTGTTGCTGTTGCTATTGTTTTTCAAATATCATGCTCCCTTTTCTTTTTAGATGTCACTCCTAGGGAAAAGGAGAGAAGTTGAGGCAGTGTGTCCTACTCTCTCCAATCCTCCTGGCACAGGGACAGGCAGTACCACGGACACTTCTCTCCAGCTCAGTTTCTTCCTCAAGCCTGGAAGCAGTGGGAAGGGCGACAGCAGCAAGAAGCCCATTTGACCCTTAAGTAGAACTCCTTAACCTTTGAAGAGGATGTTGAGGACAGTGCTGATTGACAGCTTAACTGGAAATTATAACTTTCTTTTTTTAATCTCTATCACCTACTGCCATGTTTGTTTCGTGAAGGCAGAGATTTTTCACGTGTCTTGCTCAATGCTTTCTCCCCAGTGTCTAGACAATCACCTACACAAAGCAGGCATTCAGCTAATTCTTTTGGCTGAATAACTCACAGTAGATTCAGAACCAGATTTACCATCTTCCCAAGAACCTTTTGAGCAAGTCACTTAGCTTTCTTAGAGCTCGGTTTTCTTAGGGCTCAGTTCCTCCCACCTTTACCTGGGAAAAGAAATTGATAAATGAATGGCATTATAAATGGAAATAGTACCTGGAAATCTTAGATGAAAGATGACCAGTGTCCTGTATAGGACACTCAAGTGATGTGAAAAGGTTAATTGATCTTCATGAACTTTTGTTATCTAGTCCTTTACGCAGAAGAGCAAATAATCTCCATCTTTTCTTGTGATGGCGAATTCCCACACCCCCAAACGAGTGGAAAATTCCAAGCAGCATCATTAGCAGTAACCATTAGCTAGATTATAATCATCAGCAACAACTACTTCATGGATCACAGCCTTGTCCTGGTAAAGGGGCTTGCATAACTGAATGAAGCTATAAGTTGTGCAGTGCAGGGCCACCCATGACAGACAGGTCATAGTGAAGATTTCTGCCAAAACTTGGTCCAATGGAGGAGGAAACGGCAACCTATTCCAGTATTCCTGCCGCAAAAACTAGGAACAGTATGAAAAGGCAAAAAGATATGACACGGGAAGATGAGCTCCCCAGGTCAGAGGGTGTCCAATATGCTACTGGGGAAGAGTGGAGGGCAATTACTCTTAGCTTCAGAAAGAAGGAAGCAGCTAGGCCAAAGCAGAAATGACGCTCAGCTCTGGATGTGTCTGGAGGTGAAAGTAAAGTACGATGCTGTAAAGAGCAATACTGCATAGGGACCTGGAATGTTACATCCAGGAATCAAGTTTCAATGTGGTCAAACAGGAGATGGTAAGACTGAACATCAACATCTTAGAAATCAGTGAACTAAAATGGATGGGAATGGGCAAATTTAATTTAGATGACCATTTTATCTCCTACTGTGGGCAAGAATCCTTAAGAAGTGGAGTAGCCCTCATAGTCAACAAAAGAGTCTGAAATGCAGTACTTAGGTGCAGCCTCAAAAACAACAGAATGATCTGGGTTCATTTCCAAGGCGAACCATTCAACATCAGAGTAATCCAAGTCTATGCCCCAACCACTGATGCTGAAGAAGCTGAAGTTGACTGGTTCCATGAAGACCTACAATATCTTCTAGAACTAACACCAAAAAAGAGATGCCCTTTTCATCACAGGGGATTGGAATGCAAAAGTAGGAAGTCAAGAGATATCAAGAAAAACAGGCAAGTTTGGCCTTAGAATACAATACGAATTACAGCAAAGGCTAACAGAGTTTTGCCAAGAGAATACACGTGTCATAGCAAACATCCTTTTCCAACAATACAACAGACAACTCTATACATGGATATCACCAGACGGTCAACACTGCAATCCGTGGTCATGTTTTTTGCAGCCAAAGACGGAGAGGCTCTATACAGTCAGCAAAACAAGACCTAGAGCTGACTGTGGCTCAGATCATGAGCTCCTTGTTGCAAATTCCAGGCTTAAATGAAAGAAAACACGGAAAACTACTAGGCCATTCATATATGACCTAAATCAAATCCCTTATGATTATACAGTGGAGGTGACAAATCAGTTCAAGGGATTCGAGCTGGTAGACTAAAGTGCCTGAAGAACTATGGACAGAGCTTTGTAACGCTGTACAGGAGGCAGTAACCAAAACCATCCCCAAGAAAAAGAAATGCAAGAAGGCAAAGTGGTTGTCTGAGAGGCCTTACACACAGATGAGAAAAGAAGAGAGGCGAAAAGCAAAAGAGAACGAGAAAGATGGAGTCAACTGAATACAGAGTTCCGAAGGATAGCAAGGAGAAATAAGAAGGCCTTCTTAAATGAAAAGTGCCAAGAAGTAGAGAAAAACAATGGAATGGGGAAGACTAGAGATCTCCTCAAGAACATTAGTGACATCAAGGGACAATTTCATGCAAGGCAGGGCATGATAAAGAACAGAGACACTAAGAATCTAACAGAAGCTGAAGAGATTAAAAAGAGGTGGCAAGAATACACTATACAAAAAAGGTCTTAACGATAACCATGATGGTGAGGCCACTCACCCAGAGCCAGACATCCTGCAGTACAAAGTCAAGTGGGTTTTAGGAAGCATTACTATGAACAAAGCTAGTGGACGTGACAGAACTCCAGCTGAGCTATGGAAAATCCTAAAAGATGAGGCTGTGAAAGTGCTGCACTCAATATGCCAGCAAATTTGGAAAGCAGTGGCCACAGGACAGAAAAGGTCAGTTTTCATTCCAATCCCAATGAAGGGCAATGCCAAAGAATGTTCAAACTACTGTACAATTGCACTCACTTCATATGATAGAAAGGTTATGCCCCAAATCCTTCAAGTTGGGCTTCAGCAGTATGTGAACTGTGAACTTCCAGAAGTACAAGCTGGATTAAGAAAAGGCAGAGGAACTCGAGATCAAACTGCCAACATCCACTGGATCATGGAGAAAGCAAGGGAATTCCAGAAAAGCATCTACTTTGTGCTTCATTGACTACGTTAAAGCCTTTGACATTGTGTGGACCACAACAAATGTGAAAAATGCTTAAAGAGATGGGAGTATCAGTCCATCTTACTTGTCTCCTGAGAAATTTGTATGTGGGTCAAGAAGCAACAGTTAGAACCAGACATGGAAAAATTGACAGTTTCAAAACTGGGAAAGGAGTATGACAAGGCTGTAAATCGTCAACTTGCTTTGTTGCTGATGTTCAGCTGCTCAGTTATGTCCAACTCTTGGTGACCCCATGGACTGCAGCACAGCAGGCTTCGCCATCTCCTGGAGCTTGCTCAAACTCATGTCTATTGAGTCGGTGATGCCATCCAACCATCTCATCCTCTGTCGTCCCCTTCTCCTCCTGTCTTCAATCTTTCTTGGCATCAGGGTCTTTTCGAATGAGTCAGCTCTTCACATCAGGTGACCAAAGCATTGGAGCTTCAGCTTCAGCATCAATCCTTCCAATAAATATTCAGGATTGATTTCCTTTAGGATTGACTGGTTTGATCTCCTCGCTGTCCAAGGAACTCTCAAGAGTCTTCTCCAGCACCACAGTTCAAAAGCATCACTTCTTTGGCGTTCAGTTTTCTTTGTGGTCCAACTCTCACATCCATACATAACAATTGGAAAAACCACAGTTTTGACTAGACAAACCTTTGTTGGCAAAGTAATGTCTCTGCTCTTTAGTATGCTATCTAGGTTTGTCACAGCTTTTCTCCCAAGGAGCAAGTGTCTTTTAATTTCATGGCTGTAGTCACCATCTGCAGTGATTTTGGAGAAGAAAATAAAGTCTGTCACTGTTTCCATTGTTTCCCCACCTATTTGCCATGAAGTGATGGGACTGGATGCCATGATCTTAGTTTTTTTAATGTTGAGTTTTAAGTCAGCTTTTTCACTCTCCTCTTTCACTCATCAAGGGGCTCTTTAGCTCCTCTTTGTTTTCTGCAATAAGGGTGGTGTCATCTGCATATCTGAGGTTATTGATATTTCTCCCAGCAATTTTGACTGCGTTTGTGCTTCATCCAGCCTGGCATTTTGCATGATGTAATCTATATAGAACTTAAATAAGCAGGGTGACAACATACATCCTTGACATACTCCTTTCCCGATTTGGAACTAGTCTGTTGTTCCATGTCTGGTTCTAACTGTTGTTTCTTGACTCACATATAGGTTTCTCAGGAGAAAGGTAACGTGGTCTGATATTCCCATCTCTTTAAGTTTGTTGTGACCCACACAGTCAAGGCTTTAGCATGGTCAGTGAAGCAGAAGTAGATGATTTTCTGGAATTCTCTTGCTTTTTCTATCATCCAATGGATGTTGGCAATTTGATATCTGGTTCCTCTGCCTTTTCTAAATTCAGTTTGGTTCATGTACTGTCGAAGCCTAGCTTGGAGAATTGTGAGCATTACTTTGCTAGCGTGTGAAATGAGTGCAGTTGTGCCGTAGTTTGAACATTCTTGACACT
Organism: Antilocapra americana; assembly: GCA_007570785.1. Taxonomy (NCBI): domain Eukaryota; kingdom Metazoa; phylum Chordata; class Mammalia; order Artiodactyla; family Antilocapridae; genus Antilocapra; species Antilocapra americana. The sequence goes on from SRVM01028518.1 coordinate 18,475, forward strand.
GTCTTTCTTTGAGATTGGAATGAAAAACTGACATTTTCCAGTCCTGTGGCCACCTTGCTTATTTAACTTATATGTGGAGTACATCATGCGAAGTATCAGGCTGGATGCTTGGATTTCACAAGTTGGAATCAAGATTGCCAGGAGAAATATCAATAAACTCAAGATATGCAGGTGATACTACTCTAATAGTAGAAAGTGAAGAGGAACTAATGAGCCTCTTGATGAGAGTGAAAAACCTGGCTTGAAACAGCATTCAGCAAACTAAGATCATGGTATCTGGTTCCATCACTTCATGGTGAATAGAAGGGGAAAACGTGGAAGCAGTGACAGATTTTCTTTTCTTGGGCTCCAGAATCATGGTGGATGGTGACTGCAGCCATGAAATTAGCTTATTAAAAGTGGAGATGTCACTTTGCCAACAAAGGTCTGTATGTGAAGTCAAAGGCATGATTTTTCCAGTAGGCATATAGGTGTGAGAGTTGGACCATAAAGAAGACTGAGTGCTGAATAACCGATGCTTTCAAATTGTGATGTTGCAGAAGACTGCTGAGAGTCCGTTGGGTTGAAAGGAGATCAAGCCAGTCAATCCTAAAGAAAATCAACCTAGTGTTCACTGGAAGGACTAATGCTGAAGCTGTAATACTTTGGCCACTGATGTGAAGAGCTGAGTCATTGGTAAAGACCCTGATGCTAGGAAAGACTGACGGCAAAAGGAGAAGGGGACGACAGAGGATGAGATGGTTCAATAGCATCACTGACTCAAGTGAAGTGAATCTGAGCAAACTCTGGGAGCCACTGGAGGACAGAGCAGCCTGGCGGGCTGCAGCCCAGGGTGGCAGAGAGTTGGCTGTGACTTGGCAACGGAATAACTACTACAATGCAGCCTTGGCTGTCTAGAGAAGTAGGGGCAGTCTGAAGAGATCCGAGAGGAGGGCATCTTCCACTCACGCGGACAGCCAACGCGCAAAGGTCAGTTAAGACTAGAACACGTGGGGCAAGTAGAAAAGAGCGAAGCTTGTCTGCTTCAGGCTGCCCTTGAGACACACACATAGGGCCGGCACTAAGCTGCCCGCTTGGGACCCCTTTTTAAGCTGGGCTCTCTGCAAAAGCGCTTCTGGAATTCGGAGGCATGGCAGGAGCCAGAGCCAAGACTTCTCTCTCTCTGCAACTGAGCTTGCCTAGCCCCTAACCTTATTAGGCAACTGGCAAAGAATCTTCTGAAGAGCTCGGGCAGCCTCAGCCCCAGACGCAATGCTCTGATGCCCGGGAGGCCACCACCTCCTGTCAGGTCCGGATGAGTCATTCCCCTCCGGGCTTTCTGGGTAAGGCATGTTCTCACTCCCTGTTTCTAGCGTTCTGCCAGCCTAATGATGACAGGATGGAAGAGGGAATTTTCATCCCTTCCTGCGGGGTCAAGAAATCCTACTACTTACATGACCATTAAATCATTTTAATTTTTTTTCCTCCTGAAGTTCTGTAACATCTGTTCCACAGCTTGTAGTGACACGTGGCAGGATTTGGCATACCAATTTTAGGTAGAACGGCTGTGACTCCTACCTTACAGATAGATGAAGATGCTGAGATTCAAAGCCATAAAAGGTGACTTGTTCTTTGGCAAGTCAGTGGCCTTTCTGCTCTCCTCTTTTTGTTACACCTTACTCCTCCCCTCCAGTGTGGGCCTCTTCATTTTCTGACAAATATCTAACAGGTTCTTTGTCACCACTTAGAGGAAGTACTGACTCTCACACTTCCCCTTTCAGAACCAACTCCCTCACATTCCAGACAATGAGGATCAGAGACACCCTCCAGCTCCTACACATACCTGAGGAGCAGTGCGCCTACACTTCCTGATAACTCAATTTGCAGCTAACCTCCCTAGCAAGTTCCAAAGTGAGGTGCTGCCAGAGATTAAAAAAAAAACCCTCCTGTCTTAAGCCACCAAGCCATCAACAACAGTCAGACGCTGTTTCCTCCAATTTTGTCAAGAAATCCCTTACTCCTAGAAACCTTCCTGGGGTGCATCCTCAGAATACGAGGTAGAAAGGTAATTTCCTATGTAGGGGACAGAGCAGGGTATTTTGAGGATCTGAAAGGAACCCACTCCCTGAATCTCCCCTGCCAAAGGCTGCTAATGAATCTGGCGTGATGCATGGGAAACGAAGTATGAATGGAAACGGGAGAAAGGAAACGGCAGGGGGCTGCGGGCCCAGGCTGCAGACTCGAGGGGCACTGCAGCGAACCTGCCGGGAATGTTAAGGAGCTCTGCTCCGGCAGCAGCTAGGATGGGGCGTGGGGGTGCCAAGGAACAGGCTCCTGCCACCTTATAACGCACCAAACTGAGCACGAAACCTGCTTCAGCCCCCCCCCTTTCCCATTTAGAAGTGATTCATGCAATCACACACATGTTATTACTGACACATAAACAGCAGCCTAGCATAGCAGCTGTTATGTGGTGGTTGGTCCACATGTAGTAGTTATTCTCATTATTCCACATATTGCTTCTCTGACTCTTCATTAACAGCCTTCTAAGGAGGGCACGCCATTTTATAGGAGGGAAATATAGATTCTGAGAAGCAGGATTTGTGTCCTAGTCTGAATCCAAATCCATCCTGCCTCAAGTACAAGGTCAACCCTCTATGAAAATGGAAACAAAGCTACAGATTTACTTCCTAAACCTTGATGAGAAGCCCATATAAACCTATCTATCCATCCCTGGCCCAGAGCCCCTGAAGGCTCTACAACACATCAGGGAAACTCCTCCTCACCTCTTTCAGCTTCCTGGGCAACCACAGCAGTTGGTCACAGCTTATGAGGGGCTGACACCCTCCACTCCAGCCCTGTACCCACATACATATGTCCCGGCCAGAATGCCCTTGGCTCTGGATGGCATGACTCCCAAGTATATCCAGTTCCCACTCAGAGGCTGAAGGAGTGGGCTGAGGGCTCCCTGCACTCCATCACATCACACTCGGGACTCAGCCCTGGGATGGGGAAAGGTGCAGAGAGACCTCTTCTCTTCTTACTCCGGCAGGGGCAGTTCCCTGCAGTGTCTTCAGCTTCACTCTTTGTCGCCGCTGGCATACCTCTAAGAGGCCTTTCATGAAAGCTGGCAAGCGCCTGCATATGGCAGGCTGCCCTGCATGAGACATCCTTGGCTGGCCCTCCTCTGAAGGTCTAAGCCACACGCGGAGGCTGCTCTGCTCCGCCCTCATGACACGGCAGGCCTCTTATTCCCATGACCCAGAGGCTGGCCCACCTGCTCCAGTTCTCACCACTTGGGCCAAGCAGCCACTCTGCTTGTGGGTTAGGGCTCTCCTTCCCTCCCCTGCCCTAATGCCCGCTGGCTTGCCAAGCAGACCTGTGTGCACACCCTCCTCCGGTCTCCGAGGCCCTGTGGAGGCATATGGGCAGAAGGTCGAGCAGAGGATGCTGGCGGGGATTCAGGTGCTGGGCGGCACCCTGTCATCACCAGCAACAGCCAGGTTGGTGCCAGGAAGCCAAAGGAGGACTGAGGCTCCAAAACTAGGCCTCTGTACTGACCACAGCATGGCACACCGCAGCCTGTGGTGCTGAGCCCAATGCTAATTCTCTGCCAGCACTGGGACCTGGGTTCTGGTGGGTACTCCCTTCCTACAGCTAAGCCATCACTCGCTGGTGAGGAGGTGGCTTACCCGCTCCCTCCCCACAAGCCTGCTACCCTAAGAAAGTGAAAGTGCTAGTTGCTCAGTCAAGTCTGACTCTTTGAGACCTCATGGACTGTAGCCCTCCTGGCTCCTCTGTCCATGGGATTTCCTAGGCAAGAAAACTGGAGTGGGTGGCCATTTCCTTTTCTCGGGGAATCTTCCCAACCCAGGGATTGAACCCAGGTCTCCTGCATTGCAGGCGGATTCTTTACCATTTGAACCACCAGGTAAGCTCCCCAGAAATGCAGTGCTAGAATCAAAGATGTACAGAAGATGCGCTGCCCTCCAGCCCGGGGTCACAGGGATTCAGAATTTCCCTCTCCTCCCTGTCCTTAGCCAAACTAAGTCTATGCACACCCCAGACCCAGTCAGTAAGGGGACACCACCCTGAGAAGTCCTGACACAGGCTCAGAAAGGGGCATGCGCAAGAGCGTTCTCTGGGACATTATTTGTGGTGACAGAGTTGAAGGCAACCTAGGACCCCCTCTCCCAGGGATGGGCAGAATACATGAGCTAGATAACAGAGAATATTATGCAACAGTTAGCAACACACATCAGATGTGCACACAGTACTGCTGATCTTAAAAACATTGCTTAGTGCAGGTAAAAAAAGGTACTTTAACAAAAATAAAAAACACATGCATCTAAAGCAAAGGGGTATATATAAACACAAAGACACATATCACATTAGAATGCTGCTCATAGGGAGGGAAGGGAAAAGATGTGGGATATGGGAAACAGTGAGCACAGGAAGGGCCTTGTGTGGATCAATGATAATACTGGACCATGAATCCACAGTATGATTGACTCAGTAGTCTGCACCTGAAACAGGAAAAAGATAAAACTAGGATACTGAAGCCTTTCAGACCTGAGACTGTGCTGTCTAAGACAGGCTATCACAATGAGGACAGCACTTACCAGTTTTGACCAGATGCCTTCAGATGGCAGGGAGAAGGTCAGGCCCACAGAAGCACAAGCTTTCTCTAAGCAGGGATATGAGAATTGGCCCAAGGCTGATGATGCTCTGTTCCTGACATCTGATCTATTGATCCAGCCCCTGTCAGAGGCCCCAGAACCAGCAAGATGAAGACAGGGCACTGTTACCCTCCTGGATTCATCCTAAAAATAGCATCAATAGATCCAAATGAAAACGGGCAGTCCCTCGGGCCTAGAGCCATAGGGAATATACCCTATTTCCAAATAATCTGAGACATACTGGCCTGGGTCACTCCTATGGCTGCCTGTGACTCAGGGGGTGTTGAGGGAGTATTCACAGAAAGCTGGAGCTCAGGAAAAAAAAAATGCAGAGGATGGAACAGCAACCCCCTTCAGCGGATTAAGGAAGACAAAGGCTGAGTTCAGGCAGGAGTAATGGTCCCATCCAGAAGGTCTGTTGTCTGATGCAGGGAGTGCTGGCCAGATGGTGGGAACTGCGCAGGATATGGGTTAGAAGGGTACCTTCTTCTTACACTTGGTAAGGTGCAGCTGCTTGAAACCGGGACAGCTAGGCACTAGGTCAGCAGACAGGAGGCAGGCACTTGGGCCGCAGCTTTTGCTTTGCATATCCAGGACACACACACTCGTGGGCAACACACTGCCTTTCTTGGGGCTATGGTGGTTTTTCCCATGGTGGTGGTTCCATGGGAAAAAGGGGGGGTTGCTATTTAGCAGATGGATTGGTTCCTGTGTTATTCTTACGAGTCAATTTCAGGAGAACCATGCCATGCTCACAGAGAGGGAAAGGAGAGTCAGTCTCCCTTGGCTACTGGAGTTGGTTGGCATCTCGTTGCTCCTAGACCTCAGGCTCCAGTGGAGGCCTCAGGGTGAGACGGAGGTCACATGTCATCCACCCAAAAGGGTTGCTGCGGGCAGCTGTCCCAGGGGCTGAGGAGGAGGGGAAGCAAAATAACCTTCCTGTGCGCCCTGGAGTACCACACTGCCTGACTGGCACTCCCACTGCCTCCGTCCGCTTCATGACAGTCTTGCCAGTATAGACAGCCACCCTCTCTGCCTAATCCAGACTTCTCTCAGCCCAGCTAGCGCCTGGAAGCTCCAGACAAACGGCAAGGGCTCCGTGCCGAGAAGACGGCATTTACCAGGACAGAGATCTGGGAGCACTCCTGAATAAGCCATCTTACCACCCCAGTTTCGCTCTTCTTTGTTTACACGTTGCATAGACAGGAGCCGCGCTAAGTCAGAGCTGCTGCTGCTGCTGAGTCGCTTCAGTCGTGTCTGACTCTGTGCGACCCCACAGACGGCAGCCCACCAGTCTCCTCCGGCGCTGGGATTCAGGGCGGGTCTTCAGAAATTGGGCAGATCATACTTTCTTGCACTTGTGCCTTGGAGCAGCAGTTCTGAAACCTCAGTGAGTATCAAGACTCCCAGGAAGCTACAGAGCCCTGGTTTGAGTTCCCCGAATCTTAGAACAAATTCCTATTGGCTATTTTACATATGGTAATGTAAGTTTTCATGTTACTCTCTCCATACATTCCACCCTCCCTTTCTCCTTGACCGTGTGTCCATAAGTCTGTTCTCTATATCTGTCTCTCCATTGCTTCCCTGAAAATAAATTTAAAAAAAGAAAAAGAAAAAAGACTTCCGGGAGGGTTCCCAGAGTTGCTGGTTCAGGAAGTCTGAGGACGTGCATTGAAACAAGCTCCCTAACAAGGGATGCTGCTGCTGGTCTGGGTACAACACTGGAGAAGGATGCAGAGTTTACAACCTTGTGAGAATCTCCAGTGACACCAAGATAAAGCAACAGAGGCTCCCAGCGGAGGCCCAGGCCCAACACTGCCCTCGGATCCAGGCTGACAGGGAGTCACACAAGGGTCTTGTCCCATCTCATCCTCCTTTAGTCCTTCCAGAATGTTGATCGCTGCTTCCGTTCATCTCAGGGCAGCCCTCTTTCCCAGGGAGACCCATGATCTTCCCAAGGGAAGCCCCTGTCCTGTGAGTCCTTGAGAAAACAGATTTGAGAGGACCTCCCTGAATAGGCTGCAACAGAAGCCAGGATTTATTTAGAAAGTTAAAACAAGCTGCCTTGTGAGGTTCAGAGAAACACCCAGACCCCTTTCGGGTTCATGTGCAAGCTAGGCACGCTCTGCACTTCGGTTCCGACTTTGCAGGAGATGAGAGGTGGGGTGATACCCAGGAGAGAGGGAAGAAAGAGGCAGCAAAGACACCCACCCCGCACTGCAGGTTCTCGGGACGCTACCACTCCTTGGCACATCTGAGGGCTTCCTAGGGGGCACAGTGGGCTCCTGCCAGTGCAGGAGACATAGGAGACTCAGGTTAGATCCCTGGGTCAGGAAGAGCCCTTGAAGCAGGAAATGGCAACCCACTCCAGTTATTCTTGCCTGGAAGATTCCATGAACAGAGGAGCCTGGAGGGCTACGGTCCACGAGGTCGCAAAGTCGGACATGGCTGCACATCTGGATCCCGTGCTGCCTTGGCTCTGCCATTTCCCACGGCCCCACCATACCTCGGGGTTGGGGGGTGCCCGCTGCTCTGAGGCCGAGGCAGCGGCATGGGTGTGGCGGGTGAGCCGCAGCAGCTGCTGTTTTCCAGCAGGGGCGACAGGCTGCTATAAACACTCGTGAGGTTGCTATGGCAGAGGGAGTGTGCAGCCCCACTGTGGTGCAGCTATTTATGTGCCTGTAACGGCAGATAGCCGGTTTTTTATTATTTTACTTACAAAGTTTTCCTTTCCCAACCCCCCAAACTGCTTAAAAAAAAAAAAAAAGAGCCATCGCAACTTCTCTCACGAAGAAAGAGTATATTACAGAGTCTTGGATTTGAACCAGCAACGGGAAAGCTGAAGTAAGGAGTATAGTCAGCTCCTTTAAAGAGGGACATGGATGGCTTCTTGCCCCTACATGCGTCTGCCCCAGCTCATCAAGGGGAAGCCCCAACTCTGGGTTTTCTCACCTCAGCACCACTGGCTCTCAGAAGAGACAAAGACGCCTTGTCCTATGCCTTCCTGTCAAAGGCTGGCTCTAGCCAGCAACACTCCCTCTGTTCCCTGTCTCCCCACCAGCCCCACCGGATACAGGTATCTCAGGACAAAGACACAGGGAAGACAGTCTCAAGGTGATCACCCTGCACTTCCAGCCCCGCCATGGGTGCAGAGCCATCCCACGTGCATCTCAGACACTCCTGTCTGGAGGGCTGTAGGAGATGACCTCTGAGGTACCTATGAAGGGACACTTGTTTCTGCCACTTGTACAGAGAACATTCATCCAATTCTTTCTTCTCAGGGAGCTCTAGGGAGAAAGGATATTCCTGTAGAACAAGATTTAAGGTCCAAGTTAGGATAGTAAGGACTTCTCACTAGCACCAAGGAGTCAGCATTCAAGGTTCAGATGCTGGAGGACGGTCAAGAGCAAGGTTGATTGATCCTTGGACACCAGGGCACTAGGCACATGGGAAGAGCTTTTGGTAGAAGTTGGGAGTATTTTCAGGGTACTGGATGGGGCAACACAGCCTCCTACCTTCTCCACCTGCCCAGCCAAATCTGAAGTAACAAATATGAACAAAGAAATGCACCATTAGGCATAAGCAGCTCGAGAGGGAGAGAGTGGAAGATTACTGTGTGGCATCTCACACCCACACCCATACACATACACAACTGAGCTGCAAGTGTGTGCTGGCTGATAAACAAGCCAGTCACTAGATGGTATCTAGAGAACAGAGAGCCACCTTGCAGAAACAGCTGGTTGGAATACAAAAGATGCTGAAGGATTTTACTGTTCTTCTTTCTCCACCTTATTCTAGTTCCTTTTAGATGGTTACATCCTTAGTAGGAGGAAAAAACCCCACCTGCCGATGGGCATATTAATCAGATTAAAAATAAAGTTAGGGCAGTTTTAACAAGAGCAAATCACACAGATGGTTCGATTCTTTCCATCTCAGACTGTAACAGAATACCTCCCAGATGCCACTATGGCTCAGAAAGGCTATCAATGAGAACAGTCCCCAAGGGGAAGAGAGAGGCAGAAAGGGGGAAGCGGCTGCTGATTCCACAAGGGAAGCA
>SRVM01028535.1:0-33626 GCA_007570785.1 Antilocapra americana
GCGACCCAGCTTCATCAACCAGAACATAGGCACAAGCTCCCCCAAACAAGAAGACATCAGAGGACACTAATTCAACCCATCCACGAGGGCAGTCTCCACAACTAAGAACTACGATCTTGGGAACTTTTTTTGCTTATAAATCATATTGTTTATTCCCCCTACATATTTCTACCTTCACATTAGTCTGTTGTGGTGCTGGGGAGTTTTCCTCTTTTTCTTGTTAAAAAGAAAAATTCTTTTTAAGATTTTTTTTTCTTTTGCAGCCCCCCTTTTTTTGTGTGTGATTCTTCTGATTTTGTTTTTTTATATATTTGACCACTTTTCTTATGGTTCTTTACCAGCTGTAGCTATTCCTGAATATATATAAATCTTTTTAACATATGTCTGTTTATCTTTGCTTTTCTATTTTTTCTTTTCTCTTTTTTTACCCTCTTTTCCACCCCTTCCTTTTCTCTCCCTTCTTCTCTTTTTTGTCCTTTTTTTTTCTTCTCCCTTTTTTATTTCACTCTTTCTTTTTTCACCATGTAAGTTAAATAGTTGAACTCTCTTTGCTATATTCCCCAGTTGGCACTCTGCGCAGGCTCAATTTTCAAGACTAAGAATTAGCTAGCTCTGGTTTAATTGGTTTATTATCACGTTTGGTTTCCATTGTTCACCAAGTCAATCTCCTGTACTCTTTTCTTTCGAAAACTTTGGTTATAACAGTGTGTGTGGAAGTGTGTATATGTCCCATTATTTCTGTAATTACCTGCTTGATCTACTTGATCTCCTCCCACTAGAACACAGGCACACGCCACCCCCAACAAGAAGTCAACACAAACCACTCAACAAACCTTTCCCTCCAAAGGCAAAAAACAAAATGAAGAAGCAATACAACCCTAAAGCCTGGGAATAGGAGACCTCAATCAGAGCATGTTGGGGAAAAAAAAAAGACAGACCAGCATAAATGAAAGAACAAGGTAGAAACTCACAAGACCAAATAAATGAAGAAATAAGCAATCTACCTGAAAGAGAATTCAGAATAATGAAAGTAAAAATAATACATAAGGCAAATACTAACAGGCGTAAAGGGAGAAATTGACAGTAACACAATAATAGTAGAGGATATTAACACTCCACTTATACCAATGAACAAATAAGGAAATACAAACCTGAAATAAAACATTAGACCAAATGGACCTAATTGATATCTTCAGGAGTTTCCATCCAAATGCAGAAGAATACACTTTTTTCTCAAGTGCACATGGGACATTCTCCAGGATAGACCATATCTTGGGCCACAAATCAAGCCTCAGTAAATTTAAGAAAATTGAAATCATATCAAGTATCTTCTCTGACCACAATGCTATGAGACTAGATATCAACTACAAGAACAAAACTGCAAAAACACAAACACATGGATATTAAACAATACATTACTAAATAATGCAGACTTTACTGAAGAAATAAGGAAAATTAAAAGATTCCTAGAAACAAATGACAATGAAAACACAACAACTCAAAACTTATGGGATTCAGGAAAAGCATTTCTAAGAGAGAAGTTTATAGAAATACAATTCTACCTCAGGAAATAAGAAAAGCCTCGAATAGACAACCTAACTCTACATCTAAACCAGCTGGGAAAAGAAAAACAAAAAACCCCCAGAGTCAGCAGAAGGAAAGAAATCATAAATATCAGAGCAGATATAAATGAAAAACAAATGAAAGAAACAAAAGAAAGATTAATAAAATTAAAGCTAGTTCTTTGAGAAAATAAACAAACTACTAGCCAGACCCATCAGGAAAAAAATGGAGATAAACCAGCAAAATTTGAAATGAAAAATGAGAGGTTGCAACAAAAACACAGAAGTACAAAGGATCATAAGACAATATTTTGAGCAAGTATATGCTATTAAAATGGATAACCTAGAGAAAGTGGACAGATTCTTAGAAAAATTCCATCCTCCCATGACTGAACAAGGAAGAAATAGAAATTATGAACAAGCCAATTACAAGCACTGAAATCAAAACTGTGATTAAAAATTTCCCATAAAACAAAAGCCCAGGGCCAGATAGATTCACAGGGGAATCCCATCAAACATTAAGAGAAAAGCTAAAGCCTATTTTTCTGAAATCCTTCCAAAAATTTTCAGAGGAAGGAACACATCCAAACTCATTATATGAGGCCACCATCATCCTGATATAAAACCAGGCAAAGACAACACAAAAAAAGAAAATTACAGGCCAGTATCACTTATGAACATAGATGCAAAAATTCTCAACAATATCCTAGCAAACAGAATTCAACAACACATTAAAAAGCTCATACACCATGATCAAGTTCAGTTTATTCCAGGGATGCAAGTATTCTTCAATAAATGCAAAATCAATGTGATACACTAAATTGAAAAATTGAAAGATAAAAACCATATGATCATCTCAATAGATGCAGAAAAAGGCTTTGACAACATTCAGCACCCATTTATGATAAAATACCTCATAAAATGGGCACAGAAGGAACTTATCTCAACATAGTAAAGGCCATATATGATAAACCCACAGCAAACACTGTTCTCAATGGTGAAAAACTGAAAGCATTCCCTCAAAGATCAAGAAGAAGACAAAGGTGTCCATTCTCACCAGTATTATGCAGCATAGTTTTGGAAGTCCTAGTTATGGAAATTATAGAAGAAAAAGAAATAAAAGGAATCCAGATCAGAAAAGAAGTAAAACTCTCACTGTTTGCAGATGACATGATATTATATATGTAAAACCCAAAAGAAACTATCAGGAAATTACTAGAGCTAATCATTGAATTTAGCAAAGTCACAGGATACAATGTCAATACACAGAAATCACTTGCATACTTGTATAGTAACAATGAAAAATCATAAAGAGAAATTAAGGAAACAATCACATTCACTATTGTAACAAGAAGAATAACATATCTAGGAATAAACTTACCAAAGGAGACAAAAGAACTGTACACAGAAAATTATAAGACACTGATGAAAGAAATCAAAGATGACATAAAGAGATGGAGAGGTATGCCATGTTCCTGGGTAGGAAGAATCAATCTTGTGAAAATGACTATACTACCAAATGCAATCTACAGATTCAGTGTGATTCCATTCAAATGACAAACGGCATTTTTTCACAAAACTAGAACAAAAAAATTTCACAGTTCATATGGAAATACAAAAGACCCCAGATAGCCAAAGCTGTCTTGAGAAAGAAGAATGGAGCAGGAGGAATCAAGCTCCCAGACTCCAGACTATACTACAAAGCTACAGTCATCAAGAGAGCATGGTACTGGCACAAAAACAGAAATATAAACCAATGGAAAAAGACAGAGAACCCAGAGATAAATCCACACACCTATGGGTACCTCATTTTTTACAAAGGAGGCAAGAATATACAATGGGGCAAAGATAGCCTCTTCGATAAGTGGTGCTGGGAAAACAGGACAGCTATATGTAAAAGAATGAAATTAGAACACTTCCTAACACCCTACACAAATATAAACTCAAAATGGAATTAAGACCTAATTATAAGACCAGGAGCTATAAAACTCTTAGAGGAAAACATAGGCAAAACACTTGACATATATTAAAGCCAGATCCTCTATGACCCACCTCTTAGGGTAGTGGAAAAAAAGACAAAAATAAACAAGTGGGACATAGTTAAAGTTAAATCTTTTGCACATAAAAGGAAACTATAAACAAGGTGTAAAGACAGCCCTCAGAATTGAAAAAAATAAAAGCAAAGGAAACAACAAAGAATCAGTTTCCAAAATATACAAGCAGCTCATACAACTCAATACTAGAAAAACAAAAAAACAAATAAAATAGCATGAAAAAACTTAAACAGACATTTTTCCAGAGAAGACATACATATGGCTAACAAGCACATGAAAAGATGCTCAACTTCACTCATTATTAGGGAAATGCAAGTCAACACTACAATGAGACATCACCCTACACTGGTCTGAATGGCCATCATCAAAAAGTTTAAAAACAATAAATTCTGGAGAGTGTGTGGAGAAAAGGGAATCCTCTTGCATTGGTAGTGGGAATGCAAACTGATTCAGCCACTATGGAAGATGGTATGGAGATTCCTTAAAAAACTAGGAATAAAACCATGATATGACCTAGCAATGCCACTACTAGGCATATACCCTAAGGAAACCAAAATTGAAAAGACCCATGTACCCCAATGTTCATTGCAGAACTATTTACAATAGCTAGAACATGGAAGCAACCTAGGTGTCCATTGACAGATGAGTGGATAAAGAAACAATGGTACATATATACAATGGAATGTTACTCAACCTTAAAAAGAGTACATTTGAGTCAGTTCTAATGAGGTGGATAAACCTAGAGCATTTTATACAGAGTGAAGTAAGTCAGAAAGAGAAATATAAAGATCATATACGAATACATATATATGGAATCTAGGAAGATGGTCCTGATGAATTTATTTGCAGGGCAGCATTGAGATACATACATAGAGAACAGACCTATGGACATGAGAGGAGAGAATGAGAGAGAGGGTGAGATGTACAGAAAAAGTACCATGGAAACTTACAATAACTTATGTAAAAGAGATAGCCAGTGGGAATTTTCTGTATGACTCAGGGAAATCAACCAGAGGCTCTGTAACAATCTAGAAGGGTGGGATGGGGAGGGAAATAGGCGAGGTTCAGGAGGGAGAGGAGGTGGGTATACCTATGACTGATTCATGTTGATATTGGGCAGAAAACACAAAATTTTGTAAAGCAAGTATCCTTCAATAAAAAATGAATTAATTTTAAAAAGAATTATCTATTACACTTCCTTGTATTATTTTTGCCATATAAATCAATAATAATTTATCACTATTTGCAGCTTTTCTTTGCTCTTTTTGAATTATTTCTTTCATTCTTTTTTACCATGGTAATGAGGTTCAGCAGGTTGCAACAAGGATATACACCTGTAATGGCATCACAGGATTTGGAAGTGGATTCGGGAAAAAATGTCAGTCCATTTCTCTAAAGAATGCTGTAACAATACCTTACAATATTTGTCTTATTATCACTGATTTTCCCACCCACAAACAGTACCACAATGGGCATATCCAAAATAGAAAACTGGTGTCAAAAGGAATAGCTGCTGCTTGGGGAACTAAGGAAACTGACCAATAAGAATATTCACACAAATAAATACTACATAATTTTCAGTAAGTTCTTTAAAAAACCTTATTCTGATAGCCTATCTAATTGACACATGTCAGGTTTTAGTTCTGGCTCCAACAAGACTTAAAAATTATTAAAAATATTCAAGATATTCCAAAATGGTTCAATACATACTTGTCAGAAATCTCCTAAACTTTATCTCTACATGCCATGGAAACACAGTTGAAAGAAATAAAGAAGGAAGCAGATAGGACAGTTTTTAGCAGTAGCATCACCCAGGATCTGTCTGAGTGAACAAGAAATTGCACAAAAAACTAATTTAAAATTGTCAAGTGGCCTTTGTTCTTTAAAGGAAACAATTTGCTTGCAATTGTCCAAAAGTCTCAGATATGGAATTAATATGGCTTTGAATATGACCCTTTTTCCCTGCTTTCATTAAAGAACCTGAAATTATTTTGAAGTACATTTTAAGAAATCGTATCCGTATATGAATTTAAACTTCCAAAATATTTACTATCTAAAGGGGGCACAAAAGGTATTCTGTCTACCATAAATATTCAAGACATTCTCTAGATTAGGTAACATCAAATCCAGAGGCCAAATGTGATCCAGCTGTTGTTTTTTATAAAGTTTACTGGACCATAGCCATAACCATCCCTTGTATTATTTGTGGCTGTTTTCTCAGTATAATAGGTGAGTTGAATAGCTGCAGGATCATACAATCCTCAAAGCCTAAAATATTTACCACATGTAACTTAGGAAAAATAAGTTTGCTGACTCCTGCTGGACCTCTTGAAATAATTTACATTTGATCCAATTATAAGAAGGTCTTGCCAAAGTACAACATACAGCTAATACAGATGTCCAAATATTTTGACATGAATACATGTACACACACACACATATATACATTTATGTATAGTATTTTTAAATAGAAAGTGAAAGTGAAGTCGCTCAGTCGTGTCCAACTCTTTGGGGCCCCATGAACTGTAGCCTACCAGGATCCTCCATCCATGGGATTTTCCAGACAAGAGTACTGGAGTGGGTTGCCATTTCCTTCTCCAGGAGATCTTCCCATCCCAGGGATTGAACCAGGGTCTCCAGCATTGTAGGCAGACGCTTTACCATCTGAGCCATCTGCCCACAAACAACGGTTTTTAGCATGACAAAACAAATCTTCAGCATCTTTTAACAACTCTGAATATGAAAGCCATATGAGATATTCAGACACTGATCCATCTTGGGATTGGTGATACAGCAGGGTTGCCTTAGCTTATAAAATTACAAAAGTCATATTTGGGAAATATAAGAGAATTAGATAATTTATCCTACAATTGCACTTTCTAAATAAAGATCAGGTTAATCTAGGATGGTAGGAAAAGGAATAATGAAATAAGGGGGGATATCAAACCAAGATGGAGTAACGGAGCCTAAAACCTAAACAGTAAGAATGCCTTTCAGCCTGAAAAAACTTTTTTTAATGGATATGATATACGCATTAATGGTCTCCAGTTTTATATCAGGCAACAAAGGACTATAATCATTGGATAGGTTACAAAAAAGAAGGACATGAATCCAACACTTTTCACATCTTTCCTATAGAAAGTTTTCTGATTGTTGCATAGGAAAGACAAACATAGGCAAGCTCAACAGTCTGCATGAGTTGTGAAATGGGCTTCTATAAAGGCTAAAGCAGCTACAAGTGTAGTATTGGCAGGGAGAGAGCTCTGGATAGCTTTGAAGATTCCCTTTTTAGTATTCAGTTGAATACTCGATCAGCTCATATATACAAGGCAACTACTCAAGGATAGGAGGAAAACAAACTGATAATTAGAGGGAAAACTAAAACTCCTGGAATTTACCAAAAGCAGTGACTTACCACTGGCCAGAGTAGAAACCCTCCTCACAGTTTGTTAATATTGGGTAAAGTATTCAGAAGAATTTAGTTAAACAGTAGAGAAAAACTAGCCCTAGACCAAACACTGCATTGATCCAGCCTAAAAATGCTTTTAAGCAAGACTCTGAAGAATCAGCACTTTTTCAGTTTATTCAACTTAGTCCCAGAATAAAGTTCCAAAATATTTAAACAAATGCAATAATAATCAGAGTCCAATGAAGTAAAATTCAGAATATCTGACAGCTAACACATACAAAATTATCAGGCATCATAAAAATAGGACAACTCAAAAAAACCAAAATCCATCATTTGAAAATTACCCAGAACTGAACATGTGAGAATTAGTAGCCACTGACACTAAAGCAGTTGTTAAAACTATTTTGCATGTTAAAAAGTTAGAGGAAAGACTGGAAATGCTAAATAGCAGCATGGTAATTATGGATAAAGATTTCAAAGTGAAAGTTGTTCAGGCATGTCCAACTCTTTGTGACCCCCTGGATTATACAGTCCATGGAATTCTCCATGCCATAATATTGGAGTGGGTAGCCTTTCCCTTCTCCAGGAAATCTTCCCAACCCAGGGATCAAACCCAGGTCTCTCATATTGCAGGTGGATTCTTTACCATTTGAGCCACAAGGGAAGGTCAATTATGGATAATGATTCAAACATTTAGAGATTGCAATTATAATGCTTGAGTTTTAAAAAATACTCTAATTGGGGTTAATGACAATTGAATACTAAATAAGAAAGTATTGGTGACTTGAAGGCAGCAAAATAGGTTACCCAAAATGAAACACAGAAAACGATGAAAAAATGGAGAGAACTGAAAGTTGGGCAGATACGTAAAAGTGTTCAAATAAAAGACCAGTTTTCCCCCCAAACTTTATGAAAAATAAAAATCTACAGACTGAAAAGCTAAATTAATCATGAACACACACAAAAAATAAACTAAAAGGGACACCATAATGCAACTAGTTAAAATCGGTGAGGAAGATAAAATCTGATAGTTTTCAGTGTTCAGTTCTTAAATAACATCCCTGGTTAAATGTATTTCCTTTTTTTGTTTGTTTTTCTTAATTTCTCTAAGAGTTCATTACTAGTGTATGATTTTTACACACTGATCCCCAGCCTATGCATGCTAAGTCGCTGCAGTTGTGTCCAACTCTTTGCAACCTTATAGACGTGGGTTCCAAGTTCCTCTGTCCATGGGATTCTCCAGAAAAGGATATTGAAGGGGTTGCTGTGCCCTCCTCCAGGGGATCTTTCTGACCCAAAAGAAGCCGCATCCCCTGCATTTGTATCCTGTACCTTTATTGAGTTTATTAGTTATAGTAATCTTTTGTGGAGTCTTTAGGGTTTTGTATATATATCATCTGCAAATAGTGACAGTTACACTTTTTCCTTGGCAAGTTAGATGCCTTTTATTTCTTTTTCTTGCCTAATTTCCCTAAAATTGTCAATATTATGTTGAATAAAAGTGACAGGAGTGAACATCTTTGTTTTGTTACTGATCTTAGATGAAAAGTCTCTGTCTTTCAACATGAAGAATGATATTAGCTGTGAGCCTGTTATATTTGGCCTTTCTTAGGTTGAGGTTACGTTGCCTCTACATTCACTTTGTATCAAGTTTTTATCATAAATGAATGTTGAATTTTTTCAGGTGATTTTTGACAAAAAAATCATATATATTTGATATATATATATTCCTCATATATATTCCTTATATATATTCCTCATATATAAATGTGAGGTCTTCCCTCATGAATCAGTGGTAAAATATTCACTGGCCAACGCAAGAGACATGGATTCAATCCCTGGGTTGGGAAGATTCCCTGGGGAAAGAAATGGAAACTCACTCCAGTATTCTTGCCTGGGAAATTCCATGGACAGAGGAGCCTGGAGGGCTGTAGTCCATGGGGTCTTAAAAGAGGCAGACACGACTTAGTGACTAAACAATGGCAACACACACACACACACACACACACACACACACACACATTTCTTTACATATTATTTTCCATTATAGGTTATTATAAGATACTGAATATAATCCTCTGTGCTATATAGTAGTGCCTTTTTATTTTATGTATAGTAGTTTCTATCTTCCAATCCCAAACTCCTAATTTATCCCCCATCTCCCTTTTCCCCTTTAGTAATCAAAAGTTTTTATATGTCTCTGTGTCTATTTCTGTTTTGTAAAGAAGTTAATTTGTATCAAATTTCCCATTCCAAACATAAATGATATTGTATGGTATTTGTCTTTATTTATTTACTTCACCTGGTATGCCAGTCTCTAGGTTTATCCATGTTGCTACAAATGGCATTATTCTTTCTTTTATATGATTCAGAAGTATTCCATCGCATATATGTGCCAGGTCTTCTTTATACATTCATCTGTTGATGACCATTTGTATTGCTTCCATGTCTTACCTATTTTAAATAGTGTTGCTATGAAAACTGGTGTGCATAT
This sequence comes from Antilocapra americana, assembly GCA_007570785.1. Lineage (NCBI taxonomy): Eukaryota > Metazoa > Chordata > Mammalia > Artiodactyla > Antilocapridae > Antilocapra > Antilocapra americana. The sequence continues at coordinate 9,520 of SRVM01028535.1, forward strand.
ATCCTTTCAAATTAAGAGTTTTCTCTGGCTATTTGACAAAGATTGGTTTTTCTGGATCAAACAAATTATTTTTAGTTTTTTAAGGAACATCCATGCTGCTTTCCATAATTGCTGAATCAATTTACATTCCCACCAACAGTGTAGGAAGGTTCCCTTTTCTATACACCCTCTCCAGCACTTATTTGTAGACTTTGTAGGATGATCCATACCGTAGAGAGTTAGAGTTGGAGCTATCAGTATGAATTATCTCTAGCTTAATATGGACAGAGATGATTTGATAGAGAAATATTTATAGATATATGTATATTTATGGGTTAGCATATACACATATATTTCTTTGTTCAATCAGCTGAGATGCCCTAGAAACCATACTCCAGAAATGACAAGCATAATTAGTATCCAGATCTTGGTTTCAAATATCATCCTCCAATAAAATGAAACTGAGCTCCTTGAGAAATGGCTGATTCCAGCGCTGAGCAGGAACTCTACCAGATATTCCTGAATCATCATGTAGCTTCAGAAAGTAAAAGAGTGCTAAAAGAACAAAACAAAACAACTCCTCCCAAAACACACACTATGGGGGTGGAGGGTCTAAATAAATAAGATTACAGGAAACCAGCTGAAAGAGCTCCCTATGGCAAAAAGCTGGAACATTTTGAACCACAAAAGAATAAAATAGTATCAGCACTAACCAAAGTATAAAATAAGTATCCATGAGTCCATATTGATACAATTAGATAACTAATGTAATAAATAGGGCAGGAGTAAAAGACCTATGTTCCATGCATGAAGATTCCAAATACTTTATGCAGATAATCCACTATCATGGAGGTAAAGTCTAACTCCCCACTGTTAAGGTATGGGCTGCAGATAGAGAACTCCTTTCAGAAAGTACAGTTTGAAAAATGCTGATAAAGAACAACTTTAAAGCAGAGAAACCTGACAAACACTAACTCAGGCAGGTGATTAAGGTCAACATCAGCATTAACCACTTACCTTGCTAGTGTGTACTCTTGATATGATGTGCTGAAGATGGCACTTTACACTAGCAGTGTTTCTTGTACAACCCCAGTCTAAAAAAAAGAAATATCTTCAGTTGTAATTGAAAGACTTTCTACAAAATACATGACCAATACTCTGAGGCTTTCAAGTTCGCTGAAAACAAGAAATGTCTGGACAACTGTTCCAGCCTGGAGTTGCATAAGGATACATGATGATTAAATTTAATATGCCATTTTGGATGAGATCCTGGAACCAAGAAAGGGCATTAAGTGCATGTTAAGAAAATATGAATACGACATTGACTTTACTTAATAACCAGTACTGGTTTTTTTCAATGATAACAAGTGTATCATAAAAATGTTACTCTTTTAAATGAAAGGGAAACTGGGTGCGGTTCTTGGAAACTGCTTCTATTATCTCCACCTTATTTCTGTAAAGTTAATTTTTTTAGTAAAAGTTACTCAACAGTAAAGTTGAAGTATACATTTTCAGATGTAAACAAGAGACCATCTATGGTACATGAATACCTTGGAGATGTTGAAGGTCTGGTTCCAAACCACATTAAAATAAAATGAATATTTCAATACAGAGAATCACACAAAGCCTTTGGGTTCTACGTGAATATAAAAGTTATATTTACACTACATTGTAGTCTATTCTGTGTGCATTAGCACTATGTTTAAAAATAATCTACATACCTTCATTTAGAAATACTTTATAGCTAAAAGTTGTTAATGACAACCTGAGCCTTCAAGTCTCAGTAATAACATTAAAGAGCAAAGATCACAGATCACTCTAACAATATGGCAATAAAATAGTTTGGAATATTGTGAAAATTTTAAAAATATGACAGAGACATGAATTGAGTAATTGCTGCTGGGAAAATGACACCAATAGACTTGTGAGATTCAGGCTGCAAAACAAACAAACAAAAAAACAATCTGTGAAGTGCTACTGAGCAATATATGCCAGACTTGTACTACAAATGAGATTTTAAGGGAATTTGTGAGGATTGATAACAAATATGTTTGTAAAATATTTGATATCAAGAAAGTAACCTATTTGAAATGATTATTGTAGGATTCTTATAAGTAAAGCAGTAAATATTAATTCAAGCTAAAGAGTGATAAATTAAGACTGCCTATTTTGTTCAGCTAAGTTCAATTTAGTTCAGTGGCTCAGTCGTCTCCAACTGTTTGCGACCCCATGAACCAGTACGCCAGGCTTCCATGTCCATCACTAACTCCCAGAGCTCATGTCCACAGGCTCGGTGATGCCGTCCAACCATCTCATCCTCTGTCGTCCCCTTCTCTATCCTGACTTAAATCTTTCCCAACATCAGGGTCTTTTCCAAAGAGTCAGTTCATTCCCTTCTAGAGAAGGGAATGGCAAACCACTTCAGTATTCTTGCATTGAGGATCCCATTAACAGTATTGTTCCCTAAAGAAATCTCTAAAAATAACAAAATGCAATATAATTGAAATATATCCACAGAGAAGATAGAATGGCATAACAATTTCTTTGATTTTAATGAAGACAGAAAAGAAAGAAAAATGAAGAAAGAAGAGGGAGAAAAATGGAAAGCAAGTAATATAGTGGCAAATACAAAACCAAACTTACAAAAAAGTATGTTATATGTAAGTAAAATAAAATCTCCAATTAAAAGCAGAGATAACCTAACAGGATTAAAAAAGCAAGATGAAGCTGTAAGTTCTTTAGAAGAGATGAATTTTAAGTACAAAGATGCTGGCACATTGAAAGTAAAAGATTGGAAGAAAAAGTACAGACAGTTGGTTTAGATTTATAAATTATAGATAAACTGGAATTTAAAACGAGAAGTACTAACAGATGTAAAGAGGGCCATTTTATAATGAGAAAAAGAGTCAATCAAGAATACTTAATATATTCAAGTGTAAATGTAACTAATTAAAAGTAATTCAAAAATACATATACTTGATACCCTCATTGAGCATAGTGATTCAGTTTTGTTTTAATAAACTCCATTAAAAGTTACTACAAATTAATGGCTATAATTCCCTATGTGTACACTATATCTCTATACATAGTAGCTTTTATCCCAGCATTATCTCTTAAAAATGATTATATCTCACATACTTGGTACCCTTTTAAGATAAATGATACTGTATCACATATATTTTGATAAGAAATTTGATCATGTCACTTATTATATATGCATACAGATATACATGTATATATGTAGAAAGATAGATACATAACTATTCTGGGTCTCTTAGCACTGAATATATGTAGTTACCAAAGGAAAATCTCATTTGTGTCTTTTCTGTCCTTTCACAGCCTGGAAGTGTATTTTCCCTCCCTCTGTCTAAAACAAAACACATTTTGGTTAGTTTTAATTTTTATATGCCAAGGAAGTACATTGTGCTTAATTATAAAATGATCATTTTCTTGTATTTGTCTCTTCACTTTCTAAATTACTATATTTTCTATAATCTACTTTTCAGGGAATATTTTCTTTTTCTTTATATACCCTAAACCTAAAACTGTTGGCAAAATAAACAATTGTTAAGAGAATTTTAACTAAGATATAAGAGTAAGTTCTGACTATTTGAACTAGCTGAACCTCATAGTTGAGAGCTCCTAAAATATGAAATTTACCATTTTTGATTTCTAAAAATAAGTATTACAAAGATGCTCTCTCACTCTCAAATAGATTAAGGAAGAACATCAAATTCACATCTCCATTCCATGAATACTTTTATAGAGTACTTCTGAGGTTTTAAAACATGAAAAAATAATAAGACAAATATTCCCACAATTTTGATGATTGAAAAGTATTAGTATATCATAAAATATTATGTAGAAGTTAAATTTAGTTCAGAAAAAGATGGTCTGTAGGAATTCCACATGCAGATGAATAATCACACTACTGGGCATATTCCCTGAGGAAACCATAATTGAAAAAGACACATGCACTCCAGTGTTCACTGAAGCACTATTTACAATAGCTAGGACAGGCAAGCAACCTAGATGCCCTTAGAGAGATGAATGGAAACAGACACTGTGGTACATATATAAAATGGAATATTACTCAGCTATAAAAAGAAACACATTTGAGTTGGTTCTAATGAGGTAGATGAACTTAGATCTACTATACAGAGTGAAGTAAGTCAGACAGAGGAAAAACAAATATTTTATAGTAACACATATGTGGAATTTAGAAAATGGGTACTGATGAATCTATTTGGAGAGCAGCAATGGAGATGCAGACAGAGAAGAGACGTGGACACAATGGGGAAAAGAAAGGGTGGGACAAATTGAGACAGTAGCATTGAAACATATACATTACCATGTGTTAAATAGATAGCCAGAGGGACTTTTCTGTATGGCACAGGGAGCTCAAACCTGGTGCTCTTTGACAACCTAGAGGGGTGGGATGGGCTGGTAGGTGGGAGGAAGTATACCTATGGCTGATTCATGTTGATGGAAGGTAGAAAACAACAAATATTGTAAAGCAATGATTCTTCAATTAAAAATAAAATTTTTAATATTTGGAAAATTGTAATTATGGGTGTCAGGAAAAACTTGAGATATGGAAAAGAAACTAAAGGGACAAAACTGAGTGGAGCTTAAAAAGGAAGAAAGAAGTGACAAGTATATTTCAAAAGCCTCACAGTGGTGAGGGAGAGAGAACTTATTTGTAAAGATAACAACACTGGGTAACTGACAAGTCACTAAGGAACATAATCTATACAAAATGATTTTGGATATAATGAGAAATATTATGTGGAAAGACTAAACATTGATTCTAGAACTCACACTGAGGAATTTTGATATGATACTAGGTGTTTTGAAGGGTAGATTATTTCACCAGAGTTAACAACGGAAAACAATTGCTAAACTTTGAAAGCATTATTAACTCTTCAGTTCAGATGCTCAGCAGTGTCCGACTCTTTGCAACTCCATGGACTGCAGCAAGCCAGGCCTCCCTGTCCATCACCAACTCCTGGAGTTGACTCATGTCCATTAAGTCAGTGATGCCATACAACCATCTCATCCTGCCATCCCCTTCTTCTCTTGCCTTCCATCTTTCCAGCATCAGGGTCTTTTCCAATGAGTCAGCTCTTTCCATCAGGTGGCCAAAGGATTGGAGTTTCAGCTTCAACATCAGTCCTTCCAATGAACACCCAGGACCTATCTCTTTATGATGAACTGGTTGGATCTTCTTGCAGCCCAAGGGACTCTCAAGAGTCTTCTCCAACACCACAGTTCAAAGGCATCAATTCTTCAGCACTCAGCTTTCTTTATACCCCAATTCTCACATCCATACATGACTATGGGGAAAATCATAGCCTTGACTAGATCTTTGTTGACAAAGTGATGTCTCTGCTTTTTAATATGCTGTCTAGGTTGGTCATAACTTTTTTTCCAAGGAGCAAGCGTCTTTAATTTCATGGCTGCAATCACCATCTGCAGTGATTTTGGAGACCAAGAAAATCTACCACTGTTTCCACTGCTTCTCTCTCTATTTGCCATGAGGTGATGGGACCAGATGCCATGATCTTTGTTTTCTGAATATTGAGCTTTAAGCCAACTTTTTCACTCTCCTCTTTCACTTTCATCAAGAGGCTCTTTAGTTCTTCTTCACTTTCTGCCATAAGGGTGGTGTCATCTCCATATCTGAGGTTACTGATATTTCTCCCGGCAATCTTGATTCCAGCTTGTGCTTCCTCCAGCCCAGTGTTTCTCATGATGTACTCTGCATATAAGTTAACTAAGCAGGGTGACAATATACAGCACTGACATACGCCTTTTCGTATTTGGAACCAGTCTGTTGTTTGGCCACCTGATGCAAAGAGCTGACTCATTGGAAAAGACTCTAATGCTGGCAAAGATTTAGGGCAGGAGAAGGGAATGACAGAAGATGAGATGGTTGGATGGCATCACCGACTGATGGACAAGGGTTTGAGTGGACTCAGAGAGTTAGTGATGTACAGGAAGACCTGGCATGATGCAATTCATGGGGTTACAAAGAGTCAGACATGACTGAGCGACTGAAGTGAACTGAACTATTGTTCCATGTCCAGTTCTAAATGTTGCTAATTGACCTGAATATAGGTTTCTCAAGAGGCAGATCAGGTAGTCTGGTATTCCCATCTCTTTCAGAATTTTCCACAGTTTATTGTGATCCACACAGTCAAAGGCTTTGGCATAGTCAAAAAGCAGAAATAGATGTTTTTTCTGCAACTCTCTTGCTTTTTCAATGATCCAGCGGATGTTGGCGATTTGATATCTGGTTCCTCTGACTTCTAAATCCAGCTTGAACACCTGGAAGTTCATGGTTCACATATTGCTGAAGCCTGTCTTGGAAAATTTTGAGCATTACTTTGCTAGCCTGTGAGATGACTGCCATTGTGTGGTAGTTTGAGTATTCTTTGGCATTGCCTTTCTTTGGAATTGGAATGAAAGCTGACCTTTTCCAGTCCTGTGGCCATTGCTGAGTTTTCCATATTTGCTGGCATATTGAGTGCAGCACTTTCACAGCATCATCTTTCAGGATTTGAAACAGCTCACCTGGAATTCCATCACCTCCACTAGCTTTGTAGTGATGCTTCCTAAGACCCAATTGATTTCACATTTCAGGATGTCTGGCTCTAGATGAGTGATCACACCATAGTGATTATCTGGGTCATGAAGATCTTTTTTTCTATAGTTCTGTGTATTCTTGCCACCTCTTCTTAATATCTTCTCCTCCTGTTTGGTCCATATCATTTCTGTCCTTTATTGAGCCCATCTTTGAATGAAATGTTCCCTTGGTATCTATAATTTTCTTGAAGAGATCTCTAGTCTTTCCCATTCTATTGTTTTCCTCTATTTCCTTGCACTGATCACTGAGGAAGGCTTTCTTATCTCTTCTTGCTATTCCTTGGAACTCTGCATCTGAATGGGTACTTCTTTCCTTTTCTCCTTTGCTTTTAGCTTCTCTTCTTTTCACAACTATTTGTAAGGCCTCCTCAGACAGCCATTTTGCTCTTTTTTCATTTCTTTTTGTTGGAGATGATCTCGCTCCCTGTCTCCTGTACAATGTCTCAAACCTCCATCCTTAGTTCATCAGGCACTCTGTCTATCACATCTAGTCCCTTAAATCTATTTCTCACTTCCACTGTATAAACGCTAGGGATTTGATTTAGGTCATACCCGAATGGTCTAGTATTAACTCTTAGCTACCTTCAAATACTATACATTTACTCATATTAAAATTACTTTTTAAACCCAAGGAGGAACACACCAAGACACATAATAATCAAACTGACAAAAATAAAAAGAGATAAAATATTAAAAGCAACAAGGGGAAAATGACAAATAACATACAAGGAACTCGCATCAGGCTATCAGCTTATTTCTCAACCGAAACTCTACAAGCCAGAAGGGAATGGCAAGATATATTTAAAGTGATGAAAGGAAAGATCCTAGGACCAAGAATACTCTACCCAGCAAGACACTCCCTCAGATTTGATGGAGGAATCAAAATCTTTCCAGACATGCAAAAGTTAAGAGAATTCAGCACCATCAAACCAGCTTTACAACAAATGCTAAATGAAATTCTCTAGGCAGGAAATAAGAGAAAGACCTACCTACAGAAAATAAACCCAAACAACTGAGAGAACAATAGTACCATACATATTGATGATTACCTTAAATGCAAATGGCTGAGCAGATGAAAATGTACATGTATGCACTTCCATTTACCATATCACTCTGCTTGACTCCCCCAAACTGAACGCAATTATTTTATATTGTTCCCATATATTTTATATTATTCCAGTCATGTTACCATTGTGGCTTCCTCTGGCTATTGATTGTGAAAACTGATAAACACATTTTATTATTGTGATTATGTAACTATTACTCACTTAATACCATTGTATCATGATTGGTCAACAGAAAAATAATAGAATTCTTTATCTCCAAAATTACCACTTAATAGAAAAACCTGTAATCACTTTTTAAAATCCAGATGCACATCAGAATTATCTTGGAATTTTTTTTTAAATAAAAATGTCCAGGTATTGCTTTTGTTTCACCAGAACTCCAGATATGATTCTAATGAGCAACCGTGTTTAAAAACAACTGGACTATATGAGCATCTTTTATCTAGTTTGTTTCATGTTTTCTATTTCATATTCAGTGCTCCCATTTCATCCAATTTATTTTTTGATGTTCTTTCTCAAGCCTTTATCGAGCATAGTAGAAAATCTCTTGTACGTATATAAATTTGTATAATACATATATTTTCAAAACCTTATGCATTTTTGCATAAAAACATTATGACATTTTGATTCTATTTGTTTGACTTCATATAAGTAGAATGCTAGATTTCTAATTAAAAAAAATAGATATCCAACAAGCAACAAAGGTTTACTGTTTAGCACAGGGATAGTCAATATCTTGTAAAAACCTATAATGGAAAATAATTTCAAAAATAATATGTGTTTATGTATAACTGAATCACAAAAAGAAATTTAGTAATGTTTATCTTTTTGTCAGCTTTTCTAAGTGTCCTATGGACATCTAATAACATTTGAGATACAAAATTTTAAATATATTTTTGTAGGATATATAATTAATAGAAATCTATTATAAATTATTAATGACATCATTCAAGATGCTCCTATTTTTTTATTCACTTGATATATTCAAAGAAATGTTAATATGTCTCACCATGATTATATATTTTTTCTTTTCCCTTATATTTCTTCTGATTTTTGCTTTATGTATCTTTGTTTCCTTGTTGTTAAGCATGTGATGTTTTATGATGTTTATCTTCTTTGTCAATTGTAACTTTTATCTTTAAAAATATTCATCTTAGTTTCATTTATTAAAAACTACTCTCTTTTCCTGAGAATGGCCTATTGCAAACTGGAATTTGTAATACTTAATCGTGTGTACTGAAGCTTTGGTAAGAGAAAAACTCTATTAATAGATTTAGAAGGCTCATTATTTGTCACTGTAGTTGCAATTGGGTGGAAAAGATGACCCATTTGTAGTGAGAGAAGCAAACTTGTAAACAATCTAGAGTTAAGAACCAAATGAACAGGAAAATATAATCTTTTTAACATTCTCTTCTTCAGCTGCAGAAATTTAGCATGAGTTCATATTTACAGGAAATGCTCTAGTTATATTGACAAAAACAAAGTATGAGACAAGAAGATCAATTTGACATAAGAAAAACTGTTGAAAGCACAGATTTCCTTCCACCTTGCATTTCTACAGTTCATTAAGTTTAAACACTGAACAAATCTCAGATTTTAATATAAACATTATTTCTGCACATAGTCTTTCACTGTTTTATCATGCATTACATTTAAAATGCTTTCAATTTGGCTATAATTGGCTTACTTAGACACAGCTGAGCATGTAAAGCTCTAAGTTTTCTTCTCAATCAGCTGATGAAACCTTTCTTCCCATTTCTTGTATTATATACCTGGTTTGCAATATGTCTTAAGTTTACATGTACAGGACATAATTAAAACATGAATAAGAGAAAATCTGCTATAATATGAATATAGCCAGTTGCTTAAGTTCTTAAAATTTAATATTTAGTATTAGGAATATTTATAATTATGGATGGTCATCTTTTCGCAAAATATGATCGGTCTGTAAAATTTTAACATATTGTACAACAAACACAACTCTCCTTAGACACCAAGTAATTTTTAAATGAGAATTTCTTTTATAGGAGGATGCTAAATATGCTGTCAGTGATTTGATGTGATTTTTAAAAAATAAGGAATTTTAATTCTTCCACTTTCCCATATTTTTAGCAAAGTCTCCCATTTTCCTAAAAAAAAAATAAATACACTATTTAAACTATATTTCAATTAACAAGTTCTTGGTAAAAATGAGAGCAACTGTTACCTTTCCAATGCTTACTACTAGCTGATCCAGTTAAATATTAATAAGAACTTTGCTGTTCCTGAAATATATATCCCATATCAAAAGAGCAAACATTTATATAAAATGGTTAGTAAAATTTGAGAACCAAAATAATACATTCCAAAATACAGTAACTATGTGAAAATATGTTTTATATGAAAAGAAATTCAAACTTCACAATGTATTTGTTCCTAATCATCAACTCTAAGGGGTTTTCCTCATAGCTCAGTTGGTAAAGAATCCACCTGCAATCAGAAGACCCTGGTTCCATTCCTGGGTCGGGAAGATTCACTGGCGAAGGGATAGGCTACCCACTCCAGCATTCTTGGGCTTCCCTTGTGGCTCAACTGGTAAAGAATCTGCCTGCAATGCTGGAGACCTGGGTTTGATACCTGGATTGGGAAGACTCCCTGGAGAAGGAAAAAGCTACCCATTCCAGTAATTCTGGCCTGGAGAATTCCATGGACTGTATAGTTCACTTTAATTATTTATAGTGTATATTCATTGTTTTATTTCCCACTGTTAAAGATTTTTTTGTTACCTCATTAATATTTAGGTGAAAGACTATTTTTACTTGTAAAGAGTTTTGCAAGAAATAAAATTACCTTTTTCCAGTTAGGAAAATGAATAAATGTCATTTACAGTCTTACGATATTTAGAAAATAAAAGTCTCCCAGAATGGGTCTGTGCTTATGCTCTGATTTATGAGTTTACTTATTTCATATTTTAAAGTCAATATCAATTATGCTTATACAAGTTTTAGCACTCCCTTCTGTGTTTTACATACTTCATCACTCACCCTGACTACACTGACATTTTCCCCATCCAAAGAAACTATGCATTACTGAATTAAACCTTTTCCTGATGAGGCTTTAAAGTTTTTTCTATTTGGATATTTTACCCTCAGTTGTAGACAAAAAAGAACAATCTTAAAAAGTTGCGTGAGAATAAGCTGAAACATTTTTAAATTCATTTTATTAAAACTATAATTTTGGAAATGTGTGCTGATGTCCCATTTCTATCATCTGGATCACTGATGTCTCAAATTTTCTAAATGAGTAACTCTCACTCTTAAACTAATTATCATAATTTTGCTCTTTGGCAAATCACTTTCTTAAATTTCACCAATTCTTATGTGCTCTGCATGCAGATTTAAATGTGAATGTGGAGAATCTGTCAAAAGTAATGCCTATTTTGTTTTGCATTCATATTGTGATAGTAAACCATGGAGTGAAAAATATTCACATACTTGTGCTCATAATTCATCAGATTCCTAAATTATAAATCTCAGCATAGAAAAAGCTAAGTAAAATATTGTTTTCACAGTTTTATATGACAGAAATTATGATTTGCTAACTGCTTCTCTAAAATATAATTTGTTTATATTCATTTTATTATTAAATAGTCATAAAACTATAAGGATAAGAAAACTTCAGTATCATTCTTATCATGAAGGTTTCCTTTGGTTGAAAATATGTACCAAAAATTTAAATACAAACATGTAATGGAAATTACTTGATTTTATAGTGAACTGCTTTAAAAAGTTATGATACATTCATACGATATAATAAAGTGTTTTTTTGACAGTATGAGAAATAGAATTATTTTTACATGCAAAATAATATCATTAAGTGACAATATTGACATAGGAAATAAAGTATATACATAAACATGAAAATATTTTTAAAGAATGAATACAAGAAACTTAACAGGCTCACATTTGAGGAAAAGCTGTTGGAGGAAGGAAGACTTTTTAATTTCATTCTAAGTATCTCTATTTTTCTATGAATTTTAAGAGACATGTATATATCATTTATTAAGAAAACTGAAAGATTACAAATAAACATTAGGATAAGTTTTCAGTTTTACATTTTAAATATTATAAATTTAAATATCAATACATGCCCTATAATATATAGTAAATTAGAAATTCAAAAACAAACTCAGACCTCTTTTTATTTTGTCATTGAAAAACTAAAATTTTAAATGTAATATTGCCACAAGCAATGCTATTTTAGTTTACTAAAGATTTTGTTTCTTTTAATGATAAAGGCTGTTTCTGGCAAAAATATAACTGAATCATTTACTATAATATCTGTTGTAGATATAGCAAACAAAATAATAATATCTTAGTGAACTGTAGGTTATTTGCCCTTTTCATAGTTTTATCTATATATACATGAAATGGAATGAGGTCTTTTATATAAAAGTTGTATTAGAAAATGATTAAAGCTATTATCATATAAATTTTTTAATGTCAGGTGGCACCAGTGGTAACAAACCCGGCTGTCACTGCAGGAGACAGAAAAGATGTGGGTTCAATCTCTGGGTTGGAAAGATACCCAGGAGGATGGTATGTTAACCTACTCCAGTATTCTTGCCTGGAGAATCTTATGGACAGAGGATCCTGGTGGGCCTGTTCCATAGAGTTGCAAAGAGTTGGACATGATTGAAGTGACTTAGCACATGTATAAATTAGTGTATTGATTTTTACTAGTGACAGTTTTAAATATAATGCTGAAAGCAAAACTTTTCAAAACCTAAAATAAAATTTTTAGTTGTAGAATTGTAGGTACTGTGACATAATATGGCCAAAATCCTACACTCAAATAGATGCTTTTTTTTTTAATAAAAGCTTATGTTAAATGCTCAAGTTGATGGAACATTTTGGTGTATGAGGTAGTATATTTATAAACTGGCCTTGACTAACATTATTTACTAATTCAGGATAAAATGAGAGAATAAAAATACAATTTTCATTAATTCAATAATTTTAAAATGACAACAACAATGACATAATGTCATCTAACACTAAGTACTTCAATATGCCATCTTCTAACTGTGGAGAATTCTGAAGATGGAAATACCAGACCACTTGACCTGCCTCTTGAGAAACCTGTATACAGGTCAGGAAGCAACAGTTAGAACTGGACATGGAACAACAGACTGGTTCCAAATAGGAAAAGGAGTACATCAAGGCTGTATATTGTCACCCTGCTTATTTAACTTATGCAGAGTACATCATGAGAAATGCTGGGCTGGATGAAGCACAAGCTGGAATCAAGATTGCCAGGAGAAATATCAATAACCTCAGATATGTAGATGATACCACTCTTATGGCAGAAAGTAAAGAGGAACTAAAAAGCCTCTTGATGATAGTGAAAGTGGAGAGTGAAAAAGCTGGCTCAAAGTTCAACATTGAAAAAACAAAGATCACGGCATCCGGTCCCATCATTTCATGTCCGTCTAGTCAAGGCTATGGTTTTCCCAGTAGTCACGTATGGATGTGAAAGTTGGACTATAAAGAAAGCTGAGCACTGAAGAATCGATGCTTTTGAATTGCAGTGTTGGAGAGGACTCTTGAGAGTCCCTTGGACTGCAAGGAGATCCAACCAGTCCATCCTCAAGGAGATCAGTCCTGGGTGTTCACTGGAAGGACTGATGTTGAAGCTGAAACATCAAATAGTTTGGCCACCTGATGTGAAGAACTGACTCATTTGAAAAGACCCTGATGCTGGTAAAGATTGAGGGCAGGAAGAGAAGGGGATGACAGAGGATGAGATGGTTGGATGGCATCACCGACTCAATGGACATGAGTTTGGGTAAACTCCGGGAGTTGGTGATGGAGAGGGAGGCCTGGTGTGCTGCCGTTCATGGAGTTTCAGAGTCGGACACAACTGAGAGACTGAACCGAACTGAATGCTTACTCATGACTCAGCTTCCATTTCTAAATACATAAACAAAAATGTGTATGTATGATCATCAATACTTATGTACAAGAATGTTCATGGAACCATGATTCATTATTACTAAAATCTGGAAACTATGGCTATGGCTTTCAACAAGGGAAAGGATAGATAAGTTGTGGCATATTCACAATGGAATAGCCAACAGGAATAATTTTTTTATATATTTACACAAAAGACAAACAATATCGCAGTGTAATGGTTTAAACAACATAAATGCATTTTCTTATAATTCTCGTGTCTAGAAAATCAAAAAACAAATTTCTGGCAGGGCTTGGTTTCTAGTAGGTGTCTGCTACTTCATTACAGGTGACTGCTTTCTTGCTGTGTCCTTAAGTGGCAGAGACAAAGCAAGCACTTTTTAGAAGAACAGTAGTCCTATAGGATAAAGAGCCACACCTTTATGATCTCATTTAATCGTAATTATCTTCTAAAGGATTATTTGCAAATATACTCACATTGTTATGTAAGGTTTCAATGTATGGCTTTAGAGATATACATACTGTCCATATGGTGCTAGAGAAGGCTCTCGAGAGCCCTTTGGACAGCACGTAGAGCAGACCAGTCCATCCTAAAGGATATCAACCCTGAATATTTATTGGAAGGGTTGATGCTGAAGCGCCATTCCTTTGGCTACATGATGCAAAGAACCAACTCACTGGAAAAGACCCTGATGCTAGGAAAGACTGAAGGCAAAAGGACAATGGGCAGCAGAGGATGAGATGGTTCAATGGTATCACTGACTCAATGGACATGAGTTTGATCAAACTCTGGGAGATGGTGAAGGACAGGGAAGCCTGGCATGCCACAGTCCATGGGGTCACAAAGAGTCAGACATGACTTAGTAACTGAACAACAACACAGTCCATAACATGGATGCATATCACAAAGTTCACATTTGTTAACAGAAGCAAAAGGTAAGAGTATACACTGGATAGTTTTATTGATTAAAAAATACTAAATATAGGAAGAGAAATCTATATTATTAGAAGTCAGGGTAGTAGAGGTACTCAATCAAGAGCTGGCCTTGACTATAAGGAACACGAGTTTTGTTTCTGTATCTGATAATATCTGATGTCTTAACCTGGGTTTTGGTTGCACAAGTGTGGTGGTTCAGTGACGATTGATCAAGTTAACAGTTATGATATATGCAGTTTCATTATTCATTTACTTCAGTAAAATGATTATAAACCTATTTCAGCATCTTAGCTATTTGGTGGAATAAACATATATATCTTACATATATCTTATATATATATATAAACATGGACACTAAAGACTGCTATTGAATAAATGGGCTTTCCTGATGGCCCAGCATGTAAAGAATCTGCCTGCAATGCAGGAGCTGCAGGAGACATGGGTTTTATCCCTGCATCAGGAAGATCCCCTGGAGGAGGAAATGGCAACCCACTCCAGTATTCTAGCCTAAAAAAATCCCTACCTTTATAATATGAAAAATGTAGAGGCTGAAAATAGACGAGAATAGAATTAAATAAGTACAAAAATCAGGCTAATGTAGCAATTTAAATGTTAAGCAAAATGGAATAAAATGTTGTAAGTATAAGTAACCATAAAAAACAGGAATATTTTTATATATAGAAATATATAGAGGACTTTACTTTCTACAGCTATGATTGGAAAGCTAGAGAAGAAATTTTAATTTTTATAATCTTATTATAAAACTAACAAAATTATCTTAAAATGGTCAAATCCACTGTAGATGAACAAGATTATAACCAAATTACTGGTTATATTTATATATATAACCAGTAAATTATATACTGGTTAAATATAAATTAAATTAAATTACAAATTTACCTATAACTCTTGGCTTGTTGAGGACTGAAAAATAATTATTCAAGTAACCTTACTATCACCATTAATGAGATTATGCTTGCATTAGATACTAAATGTTGACTTTATGCTGCAGAAGCAAGATGCTGAAAAAGTAATACCAAATACATTTTTAAAAGTGGGGAAAAACTATTATTTTCAATGAAGAAACAAGGGGAAAATACATACACTCAGATTTTAGAGGAGTTTCTTTGGAAAAACTCTGAAAAAGGAAATGTTAAAGAGAACTACTCTATCAGAGACTAAGAACAGATAAGTTTCCTGAGAAGGAGAAAGTCTCCTACAAATATATTTATAAGTTTTTATTTACAAAGAATAAAAACTTTTCAGTTTTGCTATTCCAAAATCAATAAAATTTTTTTCAGATAATATCATATGTCACCAGAGAGTGTCAGATGTAAATTTGTTAGTGATTAAAATTATGACATTGGCAAAGTCTGATTATTCATTTTATCAAGCTTTGGTCATAAATATATTGCATCAAAAATATGTAAATTTTATATATTTTATATATGTGTGTGTGTTTACTAGATGAGTATTTGACACAATAAAATTATCTAGTCTGATTAATGAAAGCTAGACATATGAGATGTCTTTCATATTTGATAAAGTTTATGAACCATATGGGCTTCCCTGGTAGCTCAGCTGATAAAGAATCTGCCTGCAATGCAGGAGACCCTGGTTGGGAAGATCCCCTGGAGAAGGGTTAAGCTACCCACTCCAGTTTTCTTGGGTTTCCCTGGTGGCTCAGTCTATAAAGGAACTACCTACAATGCAGGAGATTCTGGTTTGATCCCTGGGTGGGGAAGATCCCCTGAAGGGAATGGCAACCCCCTCTAGTATTCTTGCATGGAGAATCCCCATGGACAGAAGACCCTGCCTGGCAGGCTACAGTCTATGGTGTTGCAAAGAGTTGGACACAAGTGAGTAACTAAGCACAGCACACGTACCATATACCTAAATGTCTAATATATTTATGTATATAATTTTTCCAAAGTATATTTTAAATTCTTTAAAACAACTGTTTTTGTTTCAAATTTGACTTCAGCATTTCATAAGTGCAATGATATTTATAACAAATAAACATTCACAGACATAGATATTCCTTTATCCATGCCAAGGCTCTTCTGTGCATGCTTTGGTTTCATTCATAATTATTTTAACAGGATTGCAGTTGTGTATATATGTTGAATTTTAGTCAATGAAGAGTGCTACAGTTTCATCTTTAGCTGGGGCAAGTGCCTAGAAAAATGCCTAAATCTAAAATATAAAATATTAAAAGTATACATGTGTAATCTAGTGATAAAAAGATATTTACCAGAAGAACTGTTTTAAGAGTTAACCTTTGGGATATAGGTGTATATAGAAGGGAAGCAACAGCAATGGTAAAACTTAATGTCTCTATACTTTTGGCACAATAAAAGTTAATTTGAAGTAACATAAGGAAACAAATCTATATCAATTATAAGATGTGTGTTACATCTTTGTTGATTTGTGATAGTCAAACATTATGATTATAATAAATAAATGTTGATAAACAAAGCCTTAACTTGTGAAGAGGTCATCTTCTATTACCTCAGCTTACCTTCATGAATATTCTAAATAGTTTCATTTTGTCACAAGTTTGTATTTTTTCCTTTTATTATGGCCAAGATAGTTAACAATGCTGTGTTATATATTTTAAATTTGCTAAGAAAGTAAATCTTAAATATTTTTTGGCAAACAAATGCCTTAGTGTGGTAATAATTTTGCAACATGTAGGTCTATCTGTCATAACATTACATTTAATACAAATTTGTATGTCAATTATATCTCAGTAAAGCTTAAGAAAGAAAAATAAATATCAGTAGACTGGGAAAAAATGCCAGCATTTTTTCCTATATTTACACTGATGCTGATCAGATCATGGGAGACTTGATTTTGTTAGCCAAATTAAAGAAATTTGATGAATTACACAGTTGACCTTTGAACAACACATTTAAATTACATGGATACACTTATAAGCAGATTTCCCCCCACTATTGAATACTATATTACTGCACAATCTTTGGTTGCTTGAGTTTAAGATCCTCTTCAATTAAAGGGGAACTGTATAATGAAAGGGCCAACAATAAATTATACACAAATTTTCAATTTCATGGAGTTTCAGGGCCCATAACTCCCATGTTGTTCAAGGGTTAACTGTATTTTTAATAGAAGTCAGTCAAGATAGCAGACAATCATTATGTAATATAAATAATCTGTCCCATATGTGAGGTCTACTCTTCCAGGAAGGAAAATCTGTGTAATGTAGCTATAGATCCTGCAGAACCAGTCTGATGTTCTGTTTCTCCCCAGTTTTTCTTCTGACAAATTTTCCTTTTGTTTCAGTGATTATGATCAACTTAGGATGATTTAGAAGTCCCCCTTCTTATAAGAAAGTGCTGCATCTCTTTTTTAGGTTAACACTCAGAAAGCAAAAATTTCAAACTTTTCTTTTAATATGGGAGTTTAGGGCTTCCCTAGTGACTCACTGGTAGAGAATCCACCTGCCAGTGTAGGAAACATGGGTTCAATCCCTGGTCTAGGAGGATCCCACATGCCACATGTTCCAGCTAAGCCCATGAACCGCAACTACTGAGACTGTGCTCTAAGCCCAGAACCTCAACTACTGAGCCCACGTGCTGCAGCTACTGGAGCCTGCCTCACTCTGGGGCCCGATGTCTACAACAAAAGAAGCTACTGCAACAAGAAACTCTGCCCACTGGAACCAACAGTAGACCTTACTCTGCAACTACAGAAAAGCACACGCAGCGACAAAGACCTGGTACAGCCAAAATAAACATAAATAGATAAAATTTAAAAACATGGGAGTTTCCTTACTGAGCCTAATAGAATCATCAATAAGTTACTGTCTCTTATTTTTCTCCGTTGACTATCACTCTGGATTCAGTTTTCATCATTTAAACACAAATCTCACTATTTTTCAATTTAAGGATACAATAGATTTTTATAAAATTCTCATGCCTGGCTTTATTTCAGTAGTTTTATTCTCTGTGATTTTTATCATGCCTATGCATCTTCTCTATTTGTGTGAATACTTCTTAATGGCATTTTAAGTAATTTCCAACAAAATTCAGGACTGAACCAGGTCAGCTCAGGCCTCTCTGGTTCAGTGAAAAATATACTTACTAATCTGGGGGGAAAAGAAATCACAAATAATTATACCAGAGCTTGATGTACCACCTGTTCTTAATTAACTCCAATAGATGTGATATATTCATTTCCTTCCTCCTCTCATATTTCATCTTTCTTGTAATTTAAAAACTAAAAAATATCTTGGAATCACATGACTATGTGTGGGCTATTTTTTCAATTTTCTCATCTTAAGTTATTAATATTTTAGTCTGATGAAGTCTTATGTCCAACATTTTTAACAATAAAATTTGTCAAGTCTAAAGAAACCTGTGAATAATAACTTTCATTTCAATGATACACATTCACAAATATTTTGAATGAGGAATAGTTTACATGATTTTTTTTTTCCCCTGGGACTGTAATGGTGGGCTTCCCAAGTAGCTGTCAGCAATGCAGAAGATCCCAGTTCAATTCTTGGGTTGGAAAGCTCCAACCCAAGGAAGGGATAGGCTATCCACTAAAGTATTCTTGGGCTTCCCTGATGGCTCAGATGGTAAAGAATCTGCCTGAAATGCTGGAGATCTGGATTTGATTCCAGGGTTAGGAAGATCCCCTTGAGGAATGCATGGCAACCCACTCCAGTATTTTAGCCTGGAGAATCTCTATGGACAGAGGAGCCTGGTGGGCTACAGCCCGTGGGGTCACAAAGAGTCTGGCATGACTGAGTAACTAAACACACACACACACACACACACACACACACACACACACAATGGTGACAAAGACTGAAAGCATTTCTAGTCTTGAACTGTATTCTTTGAGACCATTTGAACTGTGACATAAAAGGGAAATATCACTTCAGGAATTTAAAATAACACAAAATATCTGGAGATATATCTGAAGGCATATTTGACATTTCTTCTATGCATCCTATTTAAAGGCAGTCAGAATAAAGGGGAGACATAGTGTGTATTAAGACAAATAGTGAATATCAGATGTGTATAAAATTCCACTAGAAATGCAAAGAAATTTATAAGCATGGAGGAGGAAAAAAGATAAAATTCAAACTTAAGTGTAGTTTTGCAATAAATTATTAAGCTGTCTATTTAAGCCATCAATATCAACTTTGCCTTGAAAATCGCATGCAAGCATGTGCCATACCCTTCATATTATCTAATTACAAATAACTGCAATAAATATATATTTAGATTAAATCTAATTAGGTAAAATCACATAAAATGTTAGATAAAATCTAGTTACAACTAAAATAAGTATACATTTGAATATTATCTTAGGATTAAAGCAAATTTGAAGAATCATTTTCCTAGTATTTCATAGAGTTCGTCCAACTATACACGTCAGGTGTTCTGAAAAGTCACCTCTGGACCACTCAATTTAAAGTACATATAATCAATTGAGAAATTATTATCAACTTTATTAATTCATTTAAAAACAAATATCAAATGAAGAGGCATTGCTTAATGCTCAGTTGAATTAGGCAGATAAAGCCTTTTACTTAGAAAATAGTATATTTGAGTGAAGGTGGTAGAAAAAATGATGTCCTGGATCCTTCTTTCAAACAAATTAGTAAAAGGCGGCCACATTTTACTAAAGATCAATCAGGTTACACACTCTTCTTTTGGGAGGATGTGTTAAGAAGACAGTCAATGGAAATTTCTTGCTGTTTAAGCTTTGAATATGGGGGGAAATCAGTGATCCTTCCAACTCTGAACAACATTCTTTCAGTATTTCTGTCCAAATAGCCTATCTGTATAAAAATTTGTTGATTTTAGAAGAGGAAAGCATTTATTCAGAGTTTCCATTTCAACGGTTCAAATCTTCTGGTGCTATTCTAGCAATCTTCACTGGTTTTTAAAATTACAATCACTTTTAATAAGGTAAGATGGGAAACTTAAACATCCAAAGAAAAGGCTTTTTACTAAGATTTTGAGTGTTTAAATTTCTACAAAGTTTGCCTTTTCTCATGTGCATGTGTGTAAGAGGCTCATTTCAATATACACTTACTTCCCAGAAATCCTCAAATTCTGTTTTGAATACTAATATGTTACAGGTGAAATAGTAAGGGAAATAAAATGTATGATCATAGTCCTCTAATACTTTGAAATCATTTCCTACCTCTCAGATTATATTCATCTCTCAAATATAATCAAAATGCTGAATAAGGTGGTAAACCAGAATTCTGAGCTCTGGTCCTCTTTGGCTCCCACGGTCATTTATATATGTATTTTAATAAAATTTAATAGTTTAAAAAGTTTATGAAGCAAGCCTAGAAGTTGCCAAGTTGAACAAATAAGCTGAACAAACCAAAAATCAACAACTGTCCTTAGAGTCTTTAGAGATGTGAGGTCACAGGGCAAACAACTGCCCACAAAATTGCAGAGACAGAAAAATACAGAGAATCACAACTTACCATAAAAGAAACATCTCATCAGCAGGACACCAGGACAACAATCGACAAATAGTTCTATGATCAGAGTGGACTGCTCTAAAAGTTAAAATATTCAGCAGTACCAAATCACTGGGCACTCTCCACACTTTGACTTTTACCTCATGTAGCTCTACCAGGTTCCCACAGTGAATGTGCAAAAAATTCTCTCATGTGTCCAGTGTACAGAGGAGAAAGGAAATCATTTGAAATACCCCAAGGCATTCTGTTCTTAATAAGTCAGCCTTCAGGAGAAACTAACAAACCTGTGCCTAAACCACTGAGGTATTATCAGATCCTAACTAATTCAAAAGGGAGATATCCAACTATAGGCGGGTAACCTTCCACATAGAAAACAGAAATATTCAACATGAGCCTCCTCTAGCATCCTGTCCTACTGAAGAAAAGAATGAACTCTTAAGCACGTGTGAACTGTACAGTCCATAGCACAAATTCACTAAAAGCCTGAAACCTAATCACAAGATAATAGAGTATTTTCCATTCTTACAGCTCATCACTACATTACTAAACCACATTACAGAGGTTACTTTTACATGGTACATCATGTATAACTTTCAAGATGTAATTACAAACCATACCAAAAGGCAACACTGCAATTATCAGACCAGGAATTTAGGACAACTATAATAAATAAGGGCTCTAATGAGAGAGCTGATAATCATAAGAAAGAACCAAAATGAAATGCTAGAGATTCAAAAATGACAAATATGGCAAAAATGGCAAATGCCTTTGTGGGTCTTTTTATCAGACTGGACACAGCAGAGGTAAGTATCTCTGACCTTGAGCATATCTCAACAGAAACCTTCAAAAGTGAAAAAGACAAGAGATAAAAAAAGAATGGCATATTGGATAAGAATGGGACATTACAAACGGTGTAACATTCAAATAAAAGGAATCCTATGAAAAGAGAGAAAGAAAAAAAGAAATAAATATTTAAGGGGATACCTTGGTGGTCCAGTGGTTAGGACTCTGCTCTTTCACTGCAAGGGGCATGGGTTCTATCCCTGGTCAGGGAACTAAGATCTCACATGTTTTGGTGTTTCCTCCATGCACCCCTCCCCCCCCAAAAAAGTAAATGGAAAGCAGAGTAGAGATGGTCTTAACAATCAAAGAAAGTGGGAGTAGCTATATTAATTTCAGATAATTAATATATTATTAATTATCTTAAATTTCAGAGAATTTATATATTATTAATTATCTGAAATTAATATATTAATTTCAGAGCCAACTTCTAAGAAAGGAAATTTAGCAGAAACTAATGGTGCACACATTTATTTTTTATATGCAGCAAACAAGCGTGTCAAAACATGTGAAGCAGAAACTTGATA
The DNA here is from genome assembly GCA_007570785.1 of Antilocapra americana. Classification (NCBI taxonomy): domain Eukaryota; kingdom Metazoa; phylum Chordata; class Mammalia; order Artiodactyla; family Antilocapridae; genus Antilocapra; species Antilocapra americana. The sequence goes on from SRVM01028535.1 coordinate 31,950, forward strand.
TTTAGAACCTCAAAGACAATGAGATGAATCTACTATTACAGTGGAAACTTACCACCACCCTATTAAAAATGGACATATTCTTCAGGCAGAGTACCAAATAAGGACATAATTTAACTTAAAAACACCATCATAATGGATGTCTATAGACTATTTCATTCAACAGCATAATACACACTCTTAAGTTCACATGAATCATTAACCAAGACAGCACATCATGAACCACAAAATACACCTTAACACCTTTAAAAGAAATTATATACTGTCTGCTCTTAGACAACCATGAAATTAAAACTAGATCAATAACAAAAAGATGCACTGAAAATCTCAAATACTTGAAGATTACATAGTAAGTACACTTCTAAGTAACATATGGGTCAAATAAGAAATATTTAGAGAAATTTTAAAAATTTAGCTAAGTAAAAATGAAAGTACAACTTTTAAAAATTTGAAGAGTACAGTGGAAGCAGAGTTAACATGGACATTTATGACACTGAATGTGTAAATGAGATAAGAGGAAAAATCTAAAAATCAATCACCTAAGTTTCATCTTAGAACTAGAAAACTATGAAATTAAATCCAAAATAAGAAATAATTTATAACAATTAGAGCAGAAATCATGAAATTTAAAATAGAAGGTGAACAGAGAAATATCAGTGAAGCAAGTGTGAGTTCTTAAGAATTTTTAATATAATTAATAACTTAGACTAACTTAAAATTGCTGATATCAGAAGCAAAAAAAAAAAAAGAGAGAGAGAGACACATAACAGGTCCCACAGAATTAAATTTGAATTAAAAAGTAAAAAGGAATACTATAAACAATTCTATACTCACATATTTCACAACCTAGTTTAAATGGATCAATTCCTTGAAAAACACAATCTTATAAAACCCACAGAAAATGAAATAGGCAGTTTCAATAGGCCTCTATCTATTAAGTAAATTGGATCAGTAACTAATAACCTTCCACAACCGAAAGCACCAGGCCCAGATTGGTTCACTGGTGAATTTTACCAACCATTTAAAAATGAATTATCAGTTTTCTATAGTATTTTTCTGAGGATATAAGCAGAGGTAATACTTCATATCTCATCTGATGAAGACAGCACTAATCTTATACATAAATAACAAAGATAAAAACAAGATAAGTAAGTACAGGAAAATACCTCTCATAAATACAGATGCAAAAAACCTCAACAAAATGTTAGTGAATAAAATCTAAAAATTTTTTTTAAAAATTATACATTACAACCAAGTGGGATTTATACCAAGTTTCCAAGGCTAGTTCAACATTCAAAAGGAAAACAAAAATCAGTATAATCCATTACATCAATAGGCTAAAGAAGGAAAAGCACATGATGATATGTACAGATATAGAAGCATTTGAAAAAATCCAATGCTCATGCATATTACAACTTCTCAAACTAGGATCAGAGGAGAACTTTCTAAACTTGAATATCTACAATATTTATGAAAAAATCTTCAGTTTACATCATTGTTAATGGTGATAAGCTCAAATTTTCCTATTAACTTTGGGAACTAAGCAAGGAAATTCTCTCTCATGGCTTTCCAACATCATGCTGGAAGCTAGCTAATCCAATAATAAGAAATGAAAGTTATAGACATTGTGATAGAAAAAAGAAAATGCTTTTAATTCAGAAAACATGTTTATTTATGTAG
>SRVM01028556.1:0-13119 GCA_007570785.1 Antilocapra americana
CCAATACTTTGGCCACCTCATGCGAAGAGTTGACTCATTGGAAAAGACTCTGATGCTGGGAGGGATTGGGGGCAGGAGGAGAAGGGGACAGGATGAGATGGCTGGATGGCATCACCAACTCTATGGACATGAGTTTGGGTGGACTCCAGGAGTCAGTGATGGACAGGGAGGCCTGGTGTGCTGCGATTCATGGGGTCGCAAAGCGTCAGACACGACTAAGAGACTGAACTGAACTGAAAATGTTCTATAATTGATTGTAGTGATGGTTGTACAACTTATATGTGAGTATAGGAAAAATTAAAGTGTGACATTTAAATGGGTGAATTGTACAGTATATGGGTGGTATCTGGATAAAGCTGTTATGTGGGGGGAGAGAGGGAGAATGAGGAGGGAGAAGTGAAGGGGGTTCTTCAGGAACCTGGTGATGGAAAATAGCGCTGCCAGTGTATTCCTTCCCACCCCCTTTTACTATCAGATTTAACCCATCTCTCTATTGGCCCCATCAGCCCATCTTCTATTTCTTCTGCTTGTCCCTGACTCAGTAATAGAGCCTATATTAGCCAAGGGCTGACTGGGCGCCTGGTATGATCGTCCTAAGTGACCTTAATTTAATCCCTTGCTGAGGTTACTTTCCCACAGAGCACACTAACTAAGGCCCCCCTTTGGTGCAGGTTAGACAGACCGGGGTGTTTCTTGGTTTCCTAGAGTAACTTCCAGACCCCTCTGCCAGCGTGTCCTCTTTACAAAACCAGGTCATCTGCCCATAGCATCACCACCACCTCACTTCCTGTGTGTTATCTACCAGCCTACAGGATCTCCTCCAACCCCAACCTTCCCCCCGAGTGTGCACACCTGGCTCATTCATGGGGTTCATCCCCACACTGTTCTCACCTTGACCAATTTCCACAACCAGGCTGAGGACTTCTCAGCTTGCACCACCTCAGCTCAAGCCGATGCTTCATCCACGCTGCACCTGAGTCGGCAAGGCTGCGTGTGGACCTCACACATAGTCCTCCACAGCTGCTCTGCCCCGAGTCTCGGGCTCCAGACGCCCCTCTCTCATATGATGTCCTGGCCTTTCATGGCCCTCATCTCTCATCCACTCCATCTGAGCCTGCGCTTCAGTTTCTTGATGTCTTCTGTCCCCAGACCATCCACTCGAGCTCTTCCTCCAGTTCAAAGTCCCTCCACCTGAGAACTCGCTCCTTCCGTCACTTGCCATATTCTTTGCATCTTCCATTTCTCCTGTTCCATCACGCTGCTTTCTTAGCCTGCAAATGTCTCTATTTTGAAAGTCCTCCATGAATCCTGGTATCTCCTCTTATTTCCTTTATCCCCAAACATCCTGCTGGAGTTCTGTCCTCACTCTCTCTTCACAGAGCAGCTCTGTTCTTATTTATCATTGAGGATCAGAAAGTGAATTTTTAAAGATGTGGCTTTGGCAGAACAAATGGCAAAGGCCAAGCACAGTTTGATAGTCAGGAGGACTATGGGGTGGGCTGATTGCTTCTCCCCATCCAAAAGAGAATAAACAGAATAATAAGCCCAGGGCATTAAATTCATGGCTCAACAGTCAGAGAATCAAGGGCTTTCTATAACTGTCCTAAGAGAATATCTTATGAATGCCCTAAAATCATATCTTATCTCTCATAGCTAGTCAGTAGCCAAAAGCCAAGTATAGCTTCTTATCCTATAAGCTGCTGATTTACAAAATAGACTGGATTCACAGCTCACCATATTTCTAATGGGAAATTTTAGGGCAATGATTAGGAGCTTCCTGAGTGGCTCAAATGGTAAAGAACCTGACCACAATGCGAGAGACCTGGGTTCAATCCCTGAGTTGGGAAGATCCCCTGGAGAAGAGCATGGCAACCCACTCCAGTATTCTTGCCTGGAGAATTCCGTGGACAGAGGAGCCTGGTGGGATAGAGTCCATGGACTCACAAAGAGTCAGACACGAGTGTGCGACTAAGATACACATTAGGGAAGACCAGAGTCCCAAAATATTAGAATGGTGGTACTCAGGAGAGGCCAGTTAAATCTGAAGACCCTAGACCACAAGGCTGTAAACAACCCCTCTGACCCTGCCTCAGGGGACTGGTCTTACCTTATTTGATGATTCCATGACTGTCCCCCACCCCAGAGCCTCACATGTCCCCAGATCCATGGCCAAAGGCAATCTCCATGTGACCAGGGGGCCAATTATAAAAGTGTGTCCAATAGACACTTTGATGCTAAAATATGCAAACCTATATATCAATGAAGACCTGGAGAATATTCATAGGAATATGTTCAAACCGTGCTATAGTATAAAGGAAAGAATGTAGTTTTAAATCCGGCTGAATTTTTCAGTATGTATGTGCGGCTTACCAGAGATTCTGAAGCTGATGCACCAGCTCAAGAATCTGATCAAAGTTTTATTGTTACTTCAGTTGGCAAACTGAAGCCTGTACTTGGTAATAGTCAAGTGAAACTGACACGCCAAAAAGCTCATGGGTATAATGCAGAAGAAATCCAAAGACTTGGGGAACTAGGTCTGATGAAGTGATTTCTCACTTCTGACTGCTCTACCCAAGCTTTAACTACAGATCTACCTCAACTTACGAGGCGGTTGTGTAAACTCATGGTAAGTTGACAATATCGTACACTGAAAATGCTTTTAAGACATCTGACCTACCACATGTCATAGCTGACCCTAGCCCATCTTAAACACGCACAGAGCACTTATGTTAGCCTACAATTGGGCAAAATCATCTAATATAAAGTCTGTAATAAAGTGTTTAATATCTCATGTAATTTACTGGATGCAGCAATGAATACGGAAGACAGAATTGTTCCAAGCAGACCAATAATTTGCATTCGTGATTATGTGGCTGACTGGGGGCTGTGGCTTGCTACCCATGCCCAGTATCACAAGAAAGTACCATATACGTGTTGCTTGCCTAAGAAAAAAAAATAGCCAAACTCAGAATCAGAGGTGCAGTTTCTACTGAACAGATTCTGCTTTTGCACCATCGCAAAGAGGAAAAATGGTTAACCATCAGAAGTCAGGGACTGCTTGTACATCCCCTGAGAGAGACCAGAGGACTCCCCTTCACCAAGGCATCAAGAAATTCCTTGAGAACACTAGCTTCCTCTAAAAGCGCTGCAGCTGCGGTTCTCTATATGTTGGGGATGACGATGGGAGACGCTGCCATTGAAATATGTTCCTGGGTATTAATGGGGATAACGAGATCCAGTACTGGCTCTGTAGAGACACTAAGTGACCACAGCAAGCTGGACAAAGAAGGGAGCAGGGCCAGAGCGACAGAACAGAGTGACTCACAGTGGTGAGTGGTGGCTCAGTGACCATGGATACCAGGGGCTAGACCACATGGAGCACTGCATTAACATCCTGCTGGATCTACAGAATGAAAAAGCAAGCCAGAGCCCTAGAGATCGGAGACAAAGTCTCAGGACATCAGAGGGTCACAGGTTTTCACTGAATTCCCACACTTCAGACAGGTGAATAGAGAAACTATATACTCTATGCCATATGACATTACAAATTTCTGTTGTGCATCTTTCCCCCAACTTTTCCCCAAGGGAACTGTGGTTATTTAGTAGAGTGAGTGTAACACTGGGAAAAGACGAAAAGACTTTTCAGGGGTTATTGCTGGCACTGAGTTAATACTAATCCCAGGTCATGAGTTGAGTGGAAATTAATGAAGGCCAGGAGATAAATGATTTTGGGGTCCAAATCTCTATACAGCGGCTCCATCCTGCAGTTGTTTCTCTAAGTCCTGAATGTATAGTTGGAATATGTACACTCAGTGACAGGCAGAATCTCCTATGGGTTGTGCCTGACCTATGGATTAAGGGCCATCATGATAATGCCCAATGAGCCCCTTCTTAACAAAACAGTAAACAAAAAGCAATGCCACATTTCTAGGAGAATCAGAGGTCAGTATCACTAAGAAGACCTGAAGAATGCAGGACTGATGACCTGGTGGTGTGCAGGAATCAGCTCATACAGCCCCATGAGAATTGTTATTATTTATTCATAGGAATCGTTATGAGATTGTCAACCTTACCTTGAAACGTCATCTTTGGTAGGTTTGAACTGGCCATGATGAGACTATTTAAACCATGAAATTGGCAAACACTAAAATCATGGCTTTTTTAATCCTTTCAGAGCCAGTCTGCCAGCAAACTAGAGGTGATCCCCCATTATATCCTTATTTAACCTACCTATTTGGCTTTGACCGGGTATATCTTGGAATGGGAGAATGGTGGCAGATTATATAAGATCAGACTGTGATTTCAACTGCTGTTGCTGTTCTACACCTGGTCAGCTCACTGCACCATATCAACACAGCAGCTTCTGATGCTTACTGTGGGTGGATGGACGATGAAGGCACAGATGGATGATGGAAAGTGAATGCACGTTACTCACAAAAGCTAAGACACAACCTAAACACGATGATGACTGAATGGCTAAAGAGAATGTGGCACACACAATGAAATATTATCATTCAGCCATAAAAAAGAAGGAAATCCTGGCATTTGGTGATATGGATAAACCTGGAGGGCATTACAGGGAAATAAGCCAGACACAGAAGGACAAATACTGGATAATCTCACTTATACGTGGAATTTGAAGTAGCCAAACTCATATAATCAGAGAATAGAAGGGCAGTTGCTGGGGTAGGTTTGGGGTGGAAAGAGGGAGGTGTTGCTTCAGGTGTACAAAACTTCAGTTGTGCAAGATGAGTAAGTTCTAGAGATCTAATGTACAATGGGCAACATGGTAACGACTGTTAACAATATGTTATTCACTTGAGATATGGAAAGGAGGGAAAGGAAGGGAAGAAATGGCAACAAGTGGTGGCTATGATAATGAGCTTGATAGTGGTGATCGTTTCACAATGCATACTTATACCAAAACATCCAGTTCTAGGAACTCCACTGGCAGTCCAGTGGTGAAGGTGCCATGCTTCCACTCCAGGGGGCCAGAGTTCCATCCCTGGTTGGGGAGCCCTGCCACAGGGCTCAGTCAAAAAAGCATCAAATTATTTATCTTAAGTATATACCATTCCTGTTTGTCAATGATAGCGCAATAAGGCTGAAAAAAGAGAAAATTATGAATAAGACTACGGTAACTGCATCCAGTATCATATAGAGAGATTAGCAGAAGTGAGACTGAATTGACCCATAACCCATATGGTTCATCGTTACTGTTACCGAATGTACGGCACAACCTACTCTCTTTATGGACTCTAAATACGTTTGGTAAAGAATCCACCTGCCAAGCAGAAGACACAGGTTCAATCCCTGGGTTGGGAAGACCCTCTGGAAAAGGAAATGGCAATCCTCCTCCAGTATTCTTGCCTGAAGAATCCCATGGACAGAGGAGCCTGGAGGGCTACAGTCCATGGCATTGCAAAAAAGTCTTGAGACAGGACTTGGCAACTAAGCAACAGCAGCAAAATACATTTGGATAATAAAGTCCTTTACAATACTAGACCAATGAAGACCTTTATGTCAGCTGTAAAATGAAAACAGTAACCCCTATGAATGTCTAGTTCACAAAATAATCAAATGATATCATATATGATATCATCAAAATCATATATGAGAAAGAACACTGTAAACTTCAGTGCCCTACCTTAAAAGATGGAAGAGGCTCAACACTAGGTGGATTTTATACCCAAGACTGAAGTGGAAACTCTTTCAATTCAGTTCATTCGCTCAGTCGTGTCCGACTCTTTGCGACCCCATGAACTGCAGCATGCCAGGCTTCCCTGTCCATCACCAACTCCCTAGCAACTATTTATATTAGTCAAGGATGAAATTCTACTGTTATTAATTAACTTTATCAAATCCTTTTTTTTGTATATTAGGCATACATCTGACTTTAGCTGAAATTAAAGATGGATGGATGGCAATCTGATGAAGAGATAGTTAAATCAGGTAGGAGCATGCTACTGTTGTTGATTAGAATTTAAGTGTGGGGATAAAGATATGTATCCCTGTACAACAGAGAATGAAAAACAAAAAACTTCCCAAAGGCCTTTACAAGTAGAGTTTAGATTGTGACTTAGGTTCTGCCAATAAGAAACATCTGATGAGACTTGAATTTGGACCTTTGGCCCTGTACTCAAAGTTACTGTCCCAACTTCATGATCCCTACATGATAGCTAAGTGTTCCAAGGCTCAACAGTGTGTGCTTTCAGATTCCCCCATTTCTTTCTCTTTTATTTTGGCTATGCTGTGCAGCATGCAGGATCTTAGTTCCCTGACCAGGGATCAAACCCTTGCTCCCTGCAGTGAAAGCAGGAGTCGTAACCACTATACCACCAGGGAAGTCCCTCCCCAACTTTTTGACTGATAGAGGGGGTAGGTCCCCTGGGAGATGAGTGATCAGAAGCCCTCGGTTCATTCCTGGAATCTCAGTTTAGAGTTTCCAGTGATTTTTGTAAGCAGCCAATTGACTGCATTAAGTCCTTTCCTCTTAAAATAGCTACAAAGGATTGTTAACTGCAACTGAACTCTGACTAATACAGCCTTTTCAAGTTTTTCTTGCCCTCATCATTTCTACTATCTAGCCACCTTCCATCACATTACCCAGAGATGAATCATCTCTCACATTTTAGGGGGAAAAAATAAACAACATCATTGAGGAATTTCTCTAATTCCTGCTCAGTGGGTCCATCTAAGGTTTCTGGACGCACTACTACCTCTACTGCATCATTCCTACATGGACAGCCCAACCATCTTTGCTCTGGATCCCACCCTATTCATCTCTGGAAGTCTTCTCTTTCCTTACTGCATATTTGACCTCTTCCTCCTGCTGTTCTGTTCATTCACTATAGAAACACCATCAAATTTTTCTCATGGAATAAAAAAAAACACAACTCAAAATCGTCTGTCCCCGTCTAGCTACAGTCTCTTTTTCTTCTTCCCGCCACTACCAAGCTTTCTAAGAGACTCACCCACACTTCCTCCCCTTTCAGTTTATTCCTGTCTATGCAACTTAACCTTTGCTGCATTCACTCCACTAAAACTGACCCACTGAAGGAGCCAGGCACCGCCGAAGAGCCAATCCGAAGATTCCCTTTACTCCTTTTTCATTCTCAGTCTCCGAGGGGCATCTGATGGTGCTAACTCCCTCCTCCTGATGTTCGCCAGACTTTTTCCAGGATCACCAAGTTGACCTTTCTCTATCTCATTTGGAGGCTTCTCATCTCACACGTGGAATGACCTTCTCCTCAAGGTTTTGTCCCTGAGCCCTATATATTTTTTTCCACTCTAAAGGTTCACTCTAGAGACTTCCCTGGTGGTTCAGTGTTTATGACTCCATGCTTTCACTGCAGCGGGGGTAGAGGGGGTGCAAGTCCATCCCTGGTTGGGGAACTAAGATTCCACATGCAGAGAGGTGCGAGCCAAAAATAAGAATAGGTTCATCCTAGGTAACTCTGGGCTCCCCTGGTGGCTCAGATGGTAAAGAATCCGCCTGCAATGCAGGAGACCTGGGTTTGATCCCTGGGTCAGGAAGATCGCCTGGAGAAGGGCATGGCTATCCACACCAGTATTCTTGCCTGGAGAATCCCATGGACAGAGGAGTCACATAGAGCTGGACACGACTGAGCGACTCACATTTTAGGTAACTTTATCTAAGTCTATGACTTCAACTCCTGAGAGCTCCCAGATCTCTCTCTCTCAAACCCAGATCCCTTCCCTGACTTCCAGACTGTATTTACAGCAACTTTCTACTTGATATTTCCACTTGACTGCACCCACAAGCATCTCAACACGTCTGAAAGAGATCTAAGGTTCCCCCAACATCCACCCTGGCCCCTGAAGTCCCTGTCTTGTAAATGCCCCCTTGTCTGCTAGGACACGCACACCAGATATCTAGAGATCAGTCTAAAGCCCCACTCCCTTATCTCTCATGACTAAGTTGTCACCAACAGATGTCAACTCTCCCCCCAGGACTCTGCATCACGGTTTCTCCCCTCTGCATCCCTACTACTTTGGTCCAGTCCTCTGAAGCATCCCTACTACTTTGGTCCAGTCCTTTCTCTCTCATTCCTGCCTCTGCCCGCTCACTGGTCTCCCTGACTCCCCTCACAACCCCTCAATCCATCCTTCCCACAAAAGCCAAATCTAATCCTATCACTCTGTCCTTCAGTCTCCCAGATGATGTCTGTCCCACGCACACCCTGAAAACTTTGTCAAGTATACGTGTAAGTTCACATTCCTTATCTTGGACCCAAGGCCCTTCATGATCTGGCATCTCTAACATCATCTTCCTCCACTGACGCTAAAGCCATACTCTTACGCAAACCTGCTGCCCTGACTCACTCTATGGATTTCCCTCCTCATGGAACTCCCTTCTACTTCTTCTCCCCTTGGGCCACTCCTTTGCTATCCCTGGAGATCAGATCATGTCACCTCCTCCAAGAAGCCTTCCCTGACCTCTTTGAGTAGCACTGACCACCCTGCTCTCCCCCCAACCCCATTAACTCTCTGGCTGCCCTAGCTCTGTGTTGCTGCATGCAGGCTTTCTCTAGTTGCAGTGAGCAGAGGACACCATTCTTGGTGCTGGTGGGCTTCTCACTGTGGTGCCTTCTCTTGTCGCAGAGCACAGGCTCTAAGCATGTGGGCCTCAGCAGCTGTGGCACACGGGCCCAGTTGCGCTACAGCATGTGGGATCTTCCCCAGACCAGGGGTCGAACCCGTGTCCCCCGCCTTGGCAGGCAGATTCTTATCCAGTGGACCACCAGGAAGTCCCCACCCTGCTCTTTGTGCTAGCACCATGCTCTATATATACTGTGCTTCCCTGTAATGTTACATTAAACTGTATCATATAACAAGTGTGTTCTAGAGGTAATTATCAACATATTTGTCATAGCACTCGTTAACCTGTGAAAGTGAAAGTCACTCAGTCATGCCGATTCTTTGCGACCCCATGGACTGTAGCCCACCAGGCTCCTCTGTCAATGGGATTTCCCAGGCAAGAATACTGGAGTGGGTTGCCATTTCCTTCTACAGGGGATCTTCCTGACCTAGGGATCAAACCCAGGTCTCCTGCATTGCAGGCAGATTCTTTACCATCTGAGCCACCAGGGAAGCCCTATTCAATTCAGTTCAATCACTCAGTCGTGTCCAACTCTTCTAGACCCCATGAAACACAGCACACCAGGCCTCCCTGTCCATCACCAACTCCCGGAGTCTATCCAAACCCATGTTCATTGAGTTGGTGATGCCATCCAGCCATCTTATCCTGTCTTGACCTTCTCCTCCTGCCCTCAATCTTTCCCATCATCAGGATCTTTTTCAGTGAGTCAGTTCTTCCCATCAGGTGGCCAAAGTACTGGAGTATCAGCTTCAACATCAGTCCTTCCAATGAACACCCAGGACTGATCTCCTTTAGGATGGACTGGTTGGATCTCCTTGCAGTCCAAGGGACTCTCAAGAGTCTTCTCCAAAACCACAGTTCAAAAGCATCAATTCTTCGGCGCTCAGCCTTTTTCACTGTCCAACTCTCACATCCATACATGACCACTGGAAAAACCATAGCGTTGACTAGATGGACCTTTGTTGACAAAGTAATGTCTGCTTTGCAATATGCTATCCAGGTTGGCCATAACTTTCCTTCCAAGGAGTAAGCATCTTTTAATTTCATGGCTGCAATCACAATCTGCAGTGACTTTGGAGCCCAGAAAAATAAAGTCAGCCACTGTTTCCCCATCTATCTGCCATGAAGTGATGGGACTGGATGCCATGATCTTAACTTTCTGAATGTTGAACTTTAAGCCAACTTTTTCACTCTCCTCTTTCACTTTCAGCAAGAGGCTCTTTAGTTCTTCCTCACTGTCTGCCATAAGGGTGGTGTTATCTGCATATTTGAGGTTATTGATATTTCTCCATGCAGTCTTGATTCCAGCCCTGTAATACATATTTTTACATATCTGTACACAGACCAAGTGTACCTTTGGGGCCAAGACCCCTCTTAGCAGTGTACCTGGGACAGAGTAAGCATCTGGTGTGTGTTCAATAGATGAATTAGCAAGTTCTCCTTGAACTTCATTTGGTAGTTGTGAATGGTCCATTGTGTTTCCATAAACAGATTTGTTGGAGGCCTAACCCCTAGTACTTGAGAATGTGACCTTATTTGGAGGTAGAGTCTTCATAGAAGTAATCAAGCAAAAGTGAGGTCACAGGGGTGGGCCCTAATCCATTAGGACTAATGTCCTTATAAAAAGGGGAAATTTGGACATGCAGATAGACATGAATTGAGAAAAGACAATATGAAGACAGACAGGCAGATGATGGCTGTCTGTGTGCCATGGACAGCTCCAACCTCACAATCTCAGAGGGAACCAACTTTGTTGACACTATGAGTTCAGAGGTCTGGCCTCAAGAACTGTGAGATGATACATTCTTGTTGTTTAAGCCACCCAGTCTGTGGCACTTTGCTTTGACAGCCCAAAGCAAGTAAATACAGTAGGATTTCCTGTGCCTGTTAATCCACTTTCTTTCTCTGACTCTCTGGCCATAAGCTAGTAACTGTTGTCTCCTATCTGGAGTCAGACAGATTTGGTTTCTAACCTCTCTCTCCTATCCCTGTCTCTCTGTCTCTCTCTCTCTCACACACACACAAGCACACCTCAGATGATCACATGTCCTTTTCTCTCCAGAACTTCCCATTTTCCTCCAGACACTTCCATTTTACCAGCAAGTTCTTCCTTGCTGGTGGAGATTAGATCCCAGGTCACAGCTCCTCTCATTGCTTTCTCATCTTTCTGAGAGTAATCAGGTCAAGAATCTAATTCACCGCAGTGTTCGTGACAGAACAGGGCAACGATGGTTGTGCCCATGAGCCCAGTTCACTGCCTCCAAGTCAGGCCTTCTCGGGCAAGAAAAGCATCACTACACTGTTAGCCAGAGCAGCAGTGAGGAGCTCCCATAGCAACATCACTTGTTTCTCCTTGCATCCCCACCCGTGTTCCCCATGGTACCATCACCAGCTTTATGACATCAAATCATGCCATTATCCTGCTCAAAACTCTGTAATGTCTCCCCACTGCATGTAAAGCTAAATCTCAACTTGCTCCAGAGGCCCCTCCCACGTTCACTGAACACCTGTCAGATCCGGCAGATCCGGCCAGCCTCGGAATCTTTGAGCACGCCCTTCCCTCTGCTTACCATGCTCCTCACTCTTTCCCTTGCCCTTTCGCTGGCTAAGCTTAGTGCCATTTCCTCCAAGAAATTTTCTCTGAAGCTCCACCCAGTATCAGCCTATTAGCTGCTCTCAGAGAAAGGTGTAGTTACCTTGCTCTCAAGATTTATCACAGTTTCTACCTATATATATTTATATTTGTGGCTCTGTGATTAATCTCCTTCTTTCCCACTAGATTGAAAACACCATGAGAGCTGGATGTTTATTTTCCCCTCACTGACTCCCCAGCCCCCATCGTAGAGCATGCCATACAGTAGATACTCAATAAATATTTATTTAAATAATTAAGCGAACCGAGTCTTCTCCTTAGCCCAACGCCATGAGACTAAGTGATGTGGGTGAACAGAATCCCTACTGACGTAGAATTCACATAAGCCTCATCCAGCCAAGTATTGGTGACGACACTGAGCTTACACTGCTAACCTCATGTTACATTTCCACTTGATGTTATTTATTAGATCATTGTATTAGGTGGGGTCCCAGCAGGAAGTGGCTGGCAATATCAGATGGAGTAAATGGAATTTTAATAAAGGGGTTGGTTAAATCCTGTGGGTACGGTAAAGGAAACCAGCAATGAATGGAGGTGGCAACAGTGGGGATCTATTACCATTCCAAGCTCTGGAGGCACAAGCAGAAAGGTAGGTACTTGAATCTGGAGAGAGTTGCTGTCGTAGGTTACCTCCTGACAGGAGCTGAGGTCTTTAGAGGAGGGATTCAGCCAGCAATGGAGACCCAACTGGGAGGGAGGCAGAAAATAAACAGCCCAACTTCACCTTCCTCCCATCTCCCAGACTCTCACTAGTAAATGAAGTTGGTCAGTCATGTCCGACCCTTTGCGACCCCATGGACTGTCCCCTACCAAGCTCCTCCATCCGTGGAATTTTCCAGGAAAGAGTACTGGAATGGGTTGCCATTTCCTTCTCCAGGGGATCTTCCTAACCCAAGGATCGAACCCAGGTCTCCCACACTGCAAGTAGACGCTTTACCGTCTGAGCCACCAGGGTGGTTAGGTCTCCCGCTGGTGGATTCTCACTGGCTGAACCCAACAGAAGCCAGAGGGCCTGAGGACCCACTGACACCTCCATTTAAGATAGGCTTCCAGGTCTCAGGGCAAGATGTTGAAGAGAGGAGGGAGAGGAGAAAGTTAAGATCTCCAGCCCAAATCGGAGACCACACAAACGTTGTTACTTAACTGAGAACATCTTTGCTTCTATTTTCCACTGGTTCCATGCTCATTTTCCATAATATCCAGTTTTTACTGCGTTTCATGAGAAATGCTAAGCTGGAAGAAGCACAAGCTGGAATCAAGATTGCCGGGAGAATTATCAATAACCTCAGATATGCAGATGACACCACCCTTATGGTAGAAAGTGAAGAGGAACTAAAAAGCCTCTTGCTGAAAGTGAAAGAGCAGAGTGAAAAAGTTGGCTTAAAGCTCAACATCAAGAAAACCAAGATCATGGCATCTGGTCCCATCACTTCATGGGAAATAGATGGGGAAACAGTAGAAAAACTGTCAGACTTCATTTTTTTGGGCTCCAAAAATCACTGCAGATGGTGATTGCAGCCATGAAATCAAAAGACACCTACTCCTTGGCAGGAAAGTTATGGCCAACCTGGACAGCATATTGAAAAGCAGAGACATTACTTTGTCAACAAAGGTTCGTCTAGTCAAGGCTATGATTTTTCCAGTAGTCATGTATGGATATGAGAGTTGGACAGTGAAAAAGGCTGAGTGCCCCAGAATTGATGCTTTTGAACTGTGGTGTTGGAGAAGACTCTTGAGAGTCCCTTGGACTGCAAGAAGATCCAACCAGTCCATCCTAAAGGAGATCAGTCCTGGGTGTTCCTTGGAAGGACTGATGTTGAAGCTGAAACTCCAATACTTTGGC
>ML662946.1:32344-59086 GCA_007570785.1 Antilocapra americana
AGGAAGGGGAACCAAGTACACAAAGTAAACATGGGCCCGCTTGATCTATATTGTGTTCAAAGAACTTGGCTTCCTCATTTCTCTTAAGCCTGGATTTATTAATTTCCTATTTTCTAGAAGTCAGTTTATGAACACATGGATTTATGGAACGTTGGCAGAACCCCAACACTATTTTTCCAGCCTTATAGCTGTATCTAGCCTGTGGTTAGAGACATAACCTATACATTTTATTGAGGATAAACAACTTCTTAATAAATGTTTTAAACACAAGGAAAAACATTTCAAAACCAAACATTCATAGCAAAAATTTACCTCTGCAGAGTGAGTGTGCAGCAGAATTCCAATCACTTATAGGAAGGATTTCGGTCCACCACTCTCCTCAATCTTTCTCTCTCCCATGAACACCTCCATGTGTGGAACTTTTAAAAATAAATTTTAATTTGGTGATAGACTCTTAGTAACTTGTGGGAAAAAATCACATATAACAAATTTAAATCATTAAAATTACAAAATGTGTTTATTTTAAAAAGCAACAGATTTTCTTAAGCAGAGTGAAAATAGATTATTTGGTACATTCAGTGTAGCATTTTAAGTCAAATGATGCCTGCAGTTTTGCTGATGACTAGGACACTTTTGATGAATTCTGGATATTCTCCTCACTGTTCCCCAGTTTCTGTTTTCATTTGTTCCCCCAGTGAAATTGACAACATCTTCACTTCAGTATTTACAACCTGGGCTGTGACTCTCCAATTATAGACAATCAGAATTGAGATCTGTGTTTGCAGAGCTCAGGGCGAGAGTGCCAATAAAGGCTCACATCCTGTATTTCTAAATAATGAAAAATTCAAACCTTCTGACTTCAGCAAACAGTTCTTCACATCTAGAAGAAGGCCAGGTTAAAATATATAATTTCAGACTCAAGATTTTTTCACCAGAGTATGGCAGTAGAAGGAGAAACAGTCCCTGTCTCAAATGTGCTGTCCTTGTCTTCCAGCTCCTCACTCTATCCGGACCACTGTGTGCATATCCATATTTATGTGTGTGGCTATGGCTGCCCTGTTTCTGCAGTCCATGCAAATACCTGCTTTATGCTTAGTGATTTGAATATTAGAAGTATGTAGGCACTGGGAGTAGAGTTAGAGTCATTTAGACAAGGACTTTGGGGATCCCAGATACCTAGGATATGGCCTAAAGGAGGAGGCATGGGATCCAAGTGGAAACATCCTTTAGAGCTTGAAACTCTCTGCTCCATGGAGTCATGGAGTGTCAAAATCCTAGAGGAGGAACTGAATGGTTTTCTTAGGCGATTTCTCAGTTATAAGGATGCTACTCGTTAGCCTACACTTTGGAGGGTCTTTATAATAAGATATATATGTCTTACTGATAGGAGTAAAGAAAAAACAGCATTGATAAGATGAATTTACAGACAATGAATTTTTATCAATTTTACTAATACCATGTTATTATTACTACTACTATATTAATATTACTGAAATTTATGTAGTATCTTTAATATTTAAAAAAAATTTTTAACAATTTTATTGAGGTATCGTTGCTGTTGTTGTTTAGTAGTTAAGTCATGTCTGACTCTTTGTGACTCCATGGACTGCAGCATGCTAGGCATCTCTGCCCTTCACTGTCTCCTGGAGTTTGCTCAAACTCATGTTCACTGAGTCAGTGATGCCATCCAACCATCACATTCTCTGTTGCCCCCTTCTCCTCTTGCCCTCAATCGTTTCTAGCATCAGGTCTTTTCCAGTGAGTCAGCTCTTAGCATCAGGTGGCCAAAGTATTGGAGCTTCAGCACCAGACATTTCAATGAATATTCAGGGTTGATTACCTTTAGGATGGACTGGTTTGATCTCCTTGCAGTACAAGGGACTCTCAAGTGTCTTTTCCAACACCACAGTGCAAAAGCATCAATTCTTCAGTGTTCAGTTTTCTTTGTGGTCCAACTCTCACATCCGTACATGACTACTGGAAAAGCCATAGCTTTGACTAGATGGACTTTTGTTGGCAAAGTAATGTCTCTGCTTTTTAATATATTGTGTAGGTTGATCTTTGTTGGCAAAGTAAAACACTGTCTAGGTTTGGCATTGCTGTTCTTCGAAGGAGCAAGCATCTTTTAATTTTGTGGCTGCAGTTACCATCTACAATGATTTTGGAGCCCATGAAAATGGAACCTGATACTATTTCTACATTTTCCCCATCTATTTGCCAAGAAGGGATATGACCAGGCACCATGATCTTAGTTTTTTGAATGTTGCATTTTAAGACACCTTTTTCACTCTCCTCTTTCACCTTCATCAAGAGGCTCTTTAGTTTCTCTTCACTTTCTGCCATTAGGGTGGTATCATCTGCATATCTGAAGTTATTGATATATTCCAGCTTGTGATTCATCAAGCCCAGTGTTTCACATGATGTACTCTGAATATAAGTTAAATAAGCAGGTTGACAATATGCAGCTTTGACGTTCTCCTTTCCCAATTTGGAACCAGTCCATTGTTCCATCTCCAGTCTAGCTGTTGCTTCTTGATCTGCATAAAGTTTTCTCAGGAGGCAGGTAAGGTGGTCTGGTATTCCCATGTCATTAAGAATTTTCCACAGTTTGGTGTAATTCACATAGTCAAAGGCTTTAAGCATACTCAATGAAACAGAAGTAGATGTTTGCTTGGAATTCTCTTGCTTTTTCTGTGATCCAGCATATGTTGGTAATTTGATCTCTAGTTCTCTATGTTTGCTAAATCCAGCTTGTACACGTGGAAGTTCTCAGTTCCCATACAGCTGAAGCATAGCTTGAAGGATTTTGAGCATAATTCTTGCTGCCATGTGAAATGAGTGCAATTGTATGGTAATTTGAACATTCTTTGGCATTGGCCTTCTTTAGGATTGAAATGAAAACTGACCTTTTTCAGTCCTGTGGCCTCTGCTGAGTTTCCAAATTTGCTGGCATATTGAGTGCAGCACTTTGACAATATCATCTTTTGGGATTTGAAATAGCTCAGCAGAATTCCATCTCCTCCGCTAGCTTTGTTCCTAGTGATGATTCCTAAGGCCCACTTGGCTTCGCACTCCAGGATGTCTGGCTCTCGGTGAGTGACCACACCGCCATGGTAAACTGGGTCATTAAGAGCTTTTTGTACAGTTCTGTGTATTCTTGCCACCTCTTCTTAATCTCTTCTGCTTCTGTTAGTTACTTGCCATTTTTCTCCTTTATTGTGCCATTATCTGCATGAAATGTTCCCTTGGTATCTCCAATTTTCTTGAAGAGATCTTTAGTCTTTCCCATTCTATTGTTTTCCTCTATTTATTTGCATTTTTCACTTAAGAAGGTTTTCTTATCTCTTCTTGCTATTCTCTGGAACTCTGTATTCATTGGAAATATCTTTTGTTTTCTCCTTTGTCTTTCACTTCTTTTGTCAGATGTTTATAAGGCCTGCTCAGACAACCACTTTGCCTTCTTGCATTTCTTTTTCTTGGGGATGATTTTGGTCACCACATCCTGTAAAATGTTATAAACCTGTCTGTAGTCTTCACACTGTCTACCAGATCTAGTCCCTTGAATCTATTTGTCACCTCCACTATATAATCATGAGGGATTTGATTTAGGTCATATCTGAATGGTCTAGTGGTTTTCTGTACTTTCTTCAAATTAAATCTGAATTTTGAAATAAGGAGCTGATGATCTGAGCTACAGTCAGCTCCAGGTCTTGTTATTGCTAACTATATTTTCTCCAAGTTTGGCTGCAAAGAATATGAGTGAGTGAGTGAAAGTCACTCATTCATGTCCAGCTGTTTGTGACCGATGGACTACATAGGCCATGGAATTCTCCAGGTCAGAATACTGGAGTGGGTAGCCTTTCCCTTCTCCATTGGATCTTCCCAACCCAGGGATTGAACCTATGTCTTCCGCATTGCAGGCAGATTCTTTACCAGCTGAGCCACTAGGGAAGCAAAGAATATAATCAATAGGGTTTCAGTACTGATCATCTGATGATATCTATGTGTAGAATTGTCTCTTGTGTTGTTGGAACTGAGTGTTTACTATGACCAGTGCGTTCTCTTGGCAAAATTCTATTAATCTTTGTCTTAATTTTGTACTCCAAGGCCAAACTTGGCTGTTAGTCTAGGTATCTCTTGACTTCCTTTTGCATTCCAGTCACCCATGATGAAAAGGACATCTTGTTTTGGTGTTAATTCTAGAAGATCTTGTAGGGCTTCATAGATCCTTTAAACTTCAGCTTCTTCAGCATTAGTGTTTGGGGCATAGACTTGGATTAATGTGATGCTGAATTGCTTGCCTTGGATATGAACCAAGATCATTCTGTCGTTTTTGAAATTGCAACTAAGTAGTACATTTCAGACTCTTTTGTTGATGATGAGTACTACTCCATTTCTTCTAAGGGATTCTTGTCCACAGTAGTAGTTATAGTGGTCATCTGAATTAAATTTGCCTGTTCCTGTCCATTTTAGTTCACTGACGCTTAAAATGTCAGTGTTCACTGTTGTCATCTCCTATTTGACCATATTCAATTTACCTTGATTCTTGGACTTAATATTCTGGGTTCTTATGCAATATTGTTCTTTATAGCATCAAATTTTACCTTCTCCACCAGATAAAACCACAACTGGGCATCATTTCTGCTTTGGCTTATCTTCTTCATTCTTCCTATAGCTATTTTGCCACTCTTTCTCAGTAGTATATTGGGCATCTACTGACATGGGGAGTTCATCTTTCTGTGTCATATCTTTTTTGCCTTTTCATGCTGTTTATAGGGTCCTCAAGGCAAGAATACTCAAGTGGTTTGCCATTCCCTTCTCCTGTGGACCACGTTGTATCAGGCCCTAACTCTGGGACATGCCCTTCATCTGCTCAGTGTAGCTGGATGATGTGCCTGGTACCCTGGATGCCCCACTGTTAACCCTCATTGAGAATTTAAAAATTTATTGGCCATCAGGTGTTGGTCAGTGTGCAGCCAGATATTGAGGTAAAGGCCCTGCTGGAGAGGCTAGGAAGTGGATCTGGGGAAGGCTGGTGCTGATGTTGGAAGATTCTCAGGAGCAGAAGTCATCCCAGCCCCACCGCTGTCACTGGCTGCCCTGGAGCTGATCTGCGACCCAGGAGCTGCTCTTATTGAGGTATAACTGGTATTTTTAAAAAATCCCTATATGTCTAACATATATAATTTGAGTTTGGGCATATGCATACATCCATATTGTATAAAAATCTTTAAGAAAACACAACTTTTCTCAATAATATATAAATAGATAGATAAATATCATATGGGTTAGATACCAGTTTTGTAGCTCTTGACTATTACTCTTATTTTTTCCCTTTATCCGAGTTCCTAAAATCCTTCTCCTCATGTAAAAATGTCACTGAGTGAGAGAGATTGACAGAGCATTCATGAAATGTGACTGGTAGAATAATTGAATCCACACAATTCATTTAACTGGTAAGGGGACTCTAATAGTTTCAGGAGGGACTTATATATGTCTTTTTCTTATACAAGTGCTGGATTTGGTTACTTCATAGAATGAGTATGGATGTTGTATAATTTAGTATTAAGGAAAAAAATTCTTTTTTATCTCAGTGAATTATTTCTCTAAAGTAACAGCTTAAGGGATGTTTTGATGCTACTGAAAAGTTAAAAATCTCACTAAAATTATGAAATTTAAAAATTACAATCATAAAATCTAAATTTAGCTTTCATGCCATTTAGATTCTCTTGTTACATTCCTCATTACAGTAGAAGATTGGTTTGGATTTAGCAAGATTACATGAAGTTATCAAAATTGTTTTAAACAATTGACTTTATTCAGAAATAACTTACGTCTTCTGCTTTGTTCAAAGTTGATTAATGTGGTTTTACTCAACATGCATATTATTAAGTCCAAGGTTTGCTCATTATTTAAATAATAATTTAAAACTTAATAATAATTATATTGTATTTACTTCAGTTTTACTGATATATAATTGACATACACCACTATATAAATTTAAATGTGCAGCATAATCATAATCATATCGTGAAGTGATTACCATAATAAGCTTAGTTAACATCTGTCATCTCACAGATAGGAAAAACAAAAAAGAAAAATTATCATTTTTGTTAATATATTTGAAAGGTAAGCTGTCCCAAGGCATTAATATTACAAGGAAAAGAACTGGGCAAAATTAAATTTGTGTATGTCACATAATGGAGGAAGACTCAAAATAGCTAGATTGCAGTTATTTGCTTTAAACAACTTAATTATACTTGGACTTCCCTGGTGGCCCGGACAGTGAAGAGTTCACGTGCAATGCAGGAGACCAGGGTTCAATCCCTGGGTTGGGAAGATCCCCTGGAGTAGGAAATTGTCACCCTCTCCAGTATCTTGCCTGGAGAATTCCATGGACAGAGGAGCCTGAGTGGGCCATAGTCCATGGGGTCACAAATAGTTGGATGTGACTGAGATACTTTTGGCTTTCATGGTCATGCAGAGACGCATTTGACTACCTTCATAATGGGAAACAGTTTACAAAACTCTTCTTGTGTATAAATCATACCTTGGATGCTATCAAAGGAAAATACTGTCCACTAAACTGTGTGAGTTAATTGACAATGTTAAATGCAAGTACTGACCATGTAGAAATTTCAGGTAATAAATAGGGAAAAAATGAAAATCAATTATTCTAAGGTGGAAGAAAATGCATGTTATACCTGGTGGCTTTGTTTAATGAAAACTGTGAAATAGCATGTTAAAAAGTCATATGCCAAAGAAGAGAAGTGCACAGGGAGATGGATTTGCATCCAGTTTCTCCCCTAATCAGCCTCCCTTATTGAGATTATTCCCATTACAACTTGTTCATATAAAGAGTTAAGTGCTGTTAGATTATAAAACTGTGGTCAGTATTATGTAGTTGATATGAAGTGTTAATCATGAGGCATAGGTAGAAAGGAGGCAAGGAAGTCAGGGCACTTTAAAGTTAGTGTATTAAATGGGCTATTCACTCATTAACACAGGGGTTTTCAATTCTGCCTGTATACAAATACTTCAAGAACTAAATGCTTAGTTCTACTCAAATCAATTTAATCAGACTCTCTGGTAGTGGTTTCTGGGTAGTTTTGTGTTTTAAAACTCCCTGCAGCCAGGTTGAGCAATATAAATTTAGAATTATGATAGAAGCAGGAAAAGCAGAGTTGTCACTGAGAACAATACCTGAGTCTTAAAAAAAAAAAAACAAAGTTCAGCTCTTATTATGATAAAATTAGTCAATGGATTATTATTATGTACCCACTAACCAACCATAAGTAGAATAATAAAGGCAGAATACAACATGTTTTATATTCTAGAACTATAACCATAAATACAAATACCATATACTAAGTCCATTTTAAACATAAAAATGTAAGCTTTTTTAAATTAACATGATAGGATTGTGGGATAAAATATTTAATTTTCTTTAAAGTTACCACCATGGTGCTCTAATAAATGTTCCTGAAAATAAAATTTAAGATGTTACTTTTGAAAAAAATTGGTTTACCAACATTAGACATCTTCATTTATCTTTTTTTTTTTTATTAGTTTTGCCATACAATGACATGATATCGCCATGGGTTTACATATGCTCCCCCTCCAGAACCCCCCCTCCCTTCTCCCTCCCCCCGGGAAATCTCGATGCACCAGCCCCGAGCATCAATCCTGGGCTGGCGATTGATTACACATATGATAATTAACATGTTTCAATGCCATTCTCCCATATCATCCCACCCTTGCCCTCATCCACAGAGTCCACGAGTCTGTTCTATACACCTGCATTCCTTTTGCTGTCTCGCATGCTGGGTTCTCGTTACCGTCTTTCCAAATTCCATATATATGTGTTAGTATACTGTATTGTTGTTTTTCCTTCTGGCTTACTCCACTCTGGATAATGGGCTCCAGTTCTGTCCACCTGAGTAGAACTGATTCAAATGAATGTTTTTTTAATGCTGATTAATATTCCATCGTGTATATATACCACAGCTTTCTTATCCATTCATCAGTTGATGGGCATCTAGGTTGCTTCCATGTCCTGGCTATTGTAAACAATGCAGCGATGAACACTGGGGTACACGTGGCTCTTTCAATTCTGGTTTCCTCGGTGTATATGCCCAGCAGTGGGATTGCTGGGTCATATGGCAGGTCTATTTGCAGTTTTTTAAGGAACCTCCACACTGTTTTCCATAGTGGCTGTACTAGTTTGCATTCCCACCAACAGTGTAAGAGGGTTCCCTTTTCTCCACATCCTCTCCAGCATTTATTGCTTGTAGATTTTTGGATTGCAGCCATTCTGACTGGTGTAAAGTGATACCTCATTGTGGTTTTGATTTGCATTTCTCTGATAATGAGTGATGTTGAGCATCTTTTCATGTGTTTGCAAGGTGAAAAGACAGCCTTCAGAATGGGAGAAAATAATAGCCAATGAAGCAACGGACAAACAATTAATCTCAAAAATATTCAAGCAACTCCTGCAGCTCCATTCTAGAAAAATAAACGACCCAATCAAAAAGTGGGCCAAAGAACTTAACAGACATTTCTCCAAAGAAGACATAAAAATGGCTAACAAACACATGAAAAGATGTTCATTTATCATTTAATCAAGACTCCTTGGTAACCAAACTCATGGAAAGGAAACAAAAATCATTTCTGTAGGGAATGATCTCATTTATTCATTTTTTAAAAATTGGTTAGATTTCCTTTACTTCCCTCTGGGAAATGCCAGTGTCATTACACCACCTGCTCATCCAGTAAAGCTGACTCTCCAAGTTCCTTCTTCCATCTCAAATCCTTCCTGTATTTGTATTTCTCAATGCAATCATGGCAGGAGGCAACTCTATTTAACAAGCAGGTTTTTGACCAACCACTGTCCTACTATGTTGTGGACATTCTTAAAGATACAAGGGATATCAAGACTGAAAGTTCAATATTACAAGGTTATGAAAAACATACAATTTGGACTCATGTAAGCCTGGATTCAAATATTACTCCCATCTTTAACTGCCAATGCACTACAAACACCACTCACACTTTTCAGCCTTCCTTGTCCTCCATTACTCATTTAATGTGTTTAATGTCTCTCCCCCATCACTGTAATGTGCCACGCGGTTGACAATAACTTTTATTCCTTCATTCACTGTTCTATTCTTAGTGTCTAGAACATTTGGTTAACAATAGGCTCATGGAAAGGTGCTCAATAATATGTAAAAAAATAAGTGAATTCAGAAATAGCATTCTAGTGTCATTTTGACTCCCTACCACTTGCCATTTCTATAATTTTGCCTAAAGTCACAGAATTGGTAAGTTACAGAGACAGAGTTTGAACACTAGGTTTAGGTGAGTCCAGATTCCATGGTCTTGTTGACTTCTAGGCAAAAAGACATGATTTTATCTCAAGACCTTTGCATTTGCCTTGAATGCTTTTCTGGCAGCTAACAGGATGTCTTTCTTCCCTCACTCCCCTCAGTGCTTCTCTCAAATGCCAGAATATCAAGACCAGTGTTACTAAGACAGAGTGACTTGACAGGCCTTTTCTGTAAGTGAGATGGGAAGTCATTGTAACAAAGAATGCAATTATCTGGTTTATGCTTAACTCTAACAAGGGTTTCCCAGGTGGCATTAGTAGCGAAGAACCCACCCCCTTATGCAGGAAACATAAGAAATTCAGGTTTGATCCCTGGGTCAGGTAGATTCCTGGAGGAGGAAATGGCAATGTACACCAGTACTCTCGCCTGCAAAGTCCCATGGACAGAGGAGCCTGAGGGGCTGCAGTCCATGGCGTCTGCAAAGAGTCGGCCATGACTGAAGTGACTTAGCAGGCACACATGACTAAACTATGGGGACTAGGCCAAAACAGGAAATGCAGAGTCATATCATAAATTCCTGAATTAATGTAGGAGACAGACAGTTGGACAAGCGTCATAATATAGGTGTGAAGTGATTGGAGCTTGGTTATATGTTGACTATACAGCTAATGCATTTTACTGTTAAAGTAGGTAGGGTATAAGATAAAAAAAAAATCATAGTTAATTCTTAAGGCTTTTGGTTTGAGGAACTGGAAAAGTAGGGTTGTAATGGACTCTGATCCAGAAAAGTACAGATGAACCAATTTGGGGTGGAGGAGAGATCAGGAATCTAGTTATATTCATGATAAGTTTGATATGCTTTTAAAGTAATTGTGGTGAGTAAACAGTATGATACACAAGTGTAAAGTTAAGATGTTTAAATGAGGAAGTCATCAACATATAATATTTAAAGTGACAATATGAGATTATCGAAGGCATGAATATAAATTGAGAGGAAAAATGCATTAGAACTGAATCCTGGGGCACCAATATTTAAAACATGGAAGATATACAGAGAAAACAACAGGCATACTCACAAAAGAACATCTGGAGTTGGAAGAGTAATACCAGGAATATATGGTGTCTAAAAGTTAAGTTCCCAGAAGAATGAAATGATGAATTGCATCGTAACTGTTTACAAATCAAGAAAAAGGAATTCAGAACGGAGGATTGGATCACATTGTCCTTCTTTCCACATGTTAGTTGAGTTTTCTCATACTAGCATCCTCCATATGACTGGAGACGTGGTCATTAGAATGTCCTATACTTCATAATTGTTCTACCATAGAGACTAAAGAAGTTCTCACGCTTCAGTTCCAAAGTTCTGAGGAAGGTACTCACTTTCAGGTACATAAACTTTGGCTCATGAGAATTGTGCCAGTTAGAATGCCAGTTTGGTTTTTCTCCATGGCCATCCCCATATCACAGTTATAAACAATAAGGAACATTTTTAGGTCAAAATTACAGATTTTCACTGTAATCAGTTACTTAAGATTTATATTTGTTTTCTCATTCTCTCAGAAGATAAAAGAGTAAATTATGCAGTTTTATATTAGTGCTTCTGTAAGGCATATAAGTTAGTCCTCAGCACACAGATCTTTTGGACACTACTGCACTTTAACTGCCTAATAATCATTGATGTCTCTCCCTGAGATTAAAAAAAGCATATATATCAAAAGAAAAAAAAGCATATATGTCAAAAGCATATATATCTCTTAATTTCTCTACTTGCTCTACCTAATTTAAACTTGCATTTTTAGTTCACAGAAATTCTGTAAGGCAGATGATGTTGTTTTACTAAAAGAAAAATAAATCAACAAACATTCCAAAAAGTGCAAAAAAAAAAAAAAAATAAAGCAACTTAACCAAAGACAAATGGCTAATAAGTGTTAGGATTTAAACATAAGTCTGTGTAAATTAAAAAAAAAATATATATATATATGCTTTAATCAACCTTGACATATTTATTTTATCATGTTTGACTCACTAAACTCTGTATGCTTTTGTTAACATCTGGTGTTCTCTCTCTTCCATAAAGCTCACTTCTTTACCTCATGTTTCTGGTTAACATGGAATCAAGATCTAATATTAACTGTGTGCTACAAAAGTTATAAGAGGTCTCATGACATAGGGGAAAGACAAGTTTTAGAATGAGACAGACTGGGCTCAAATCTTAACAACTATTTCATAGTTGGGTATAATTAAACATAATATTCTTGGGCTCCGCTCACGGCTCTGAGGGTAAAAGTGTCTGCCTGCAACGGGTTCAGTCCCCCTGGAGAAGGAAATGGCAACCCACTCCAGTATTCTTGCCTGGAAAATTCCACAGACAGAGGAGCCTGGTAGATTACAGTCCATGGGATCACAAAGAGTTGAACACAACTGAACAACGTCTCTTCGCTTCAGACATAATATTTAACTTCTGTGACCTCGATGCCCTCCTTTGATACATGAGTAGACTGTTGTACCAGCCTCATGAAGTTGTTTGGGAATTAACTGAGATAACATATAAAGTAGCTAGTGCAATTCCTTGCATGAAATGTGTCCAGAAAAGCATCAATCACAAGAGCTACCAAAAGGAAGAAGAGAAACTAATGTCATACACGATCTGGAGAATTAAATTAAGCTGAATGGTTTATTACAAGAGAAGAAGATCTTAGAAGTCTGAAAGTTAATATATAGAGAACTAGCATTATAATCCAGGTTGTCTTAATAAACTCCAATGGATAGAGATGGAAGTGAGGATGAGTTGAAGCATCAAGATCTTTAACATAGTATTGGTTCTTGCTGAGAAGCAAATTGTGTGCTCACAGTAACACTGGAAATAGGAATTAATGACTTGGTGGTCTGAAACTGGGCTTTCCCGGTGGCTCAGCTGGTAAAGAATCTGCCTGCAATGTGGGAGACCTGGGTTTGATCCCTGGATTAGGAAGATTTCCCAGAGAAGGGAATGGCTACCCACTCCAGTATTCTGGCCTGGAAAATTCCATCACCTGTATAGTCCATGGGATCGCAAAGAGTTGGACATGACTGAGCAACTTTAAATTCTTCATTTCCCTTTTCACTGAGAACTAGTAGGAACTAGGAATAAGAATAGAGTTATGAGCAAATCTCTGGTATATTTTGCAGGACACCAGTATTTATAGTTAAGTAAATACTCCAGTATTTATAGTGAAAATTTGTGATTTATAGAAAGAGGTGGTTATTTGGATTGGCCTTTAACTGTGGAAGATTTGGAAAATAAGCTTTATCTCCCAGATTAAATTAGGTCCATAGGAACAGTCCTATGAATTCACCCTTGGTCAAATGGAAGAAAATTATTATTCCTGGTTTTCACTAATCTGTACTATACACTGGACTTTCTTGGTCCTGGATTTGTGATAGCTGAGCCTAAAATTAACAATTAATTTTCTTCATAATTGGGCAGGATAGGGGAAAAGTAGAAAGGATAATAGCCATTCATTTTGAATTCTTTCATTCATGTGCATCAACATATCAGAATCTTTGGATGAATTGTGGAATAAGTCACATAATATGGAGGAAGTTACATTTTAGGAGAATGAAGTGAAATAAATCAAATTATTTGATATAGACGATTGACTACATTAAAACTGAATAGCTTTTGGATTGTCTGGAAATTCCAAGTCTCTGGGGTTTATGTTTACCTTAATAGTAGAGAGCTTGGGAATCCTGGTTTTCTGCTGAGCATGGAAGATTCAAAAGAGTGAAAAACATTTTACTCCTTTCATTTCTGCTGCCATGCACTAGACTCAAACTCAGTGAATTAATTTTCTCCTATCTATGATTAATTCAATTGCAAAGAAAGTATAATATCTTATATCATCAATTAGGGAACATGTATTCAGCTAGAGATTATTAATAAGACTTTGTGCAAAAATTCAACTGCTGGTGATCTTGAATATTTTGTTTATAGAATATCAAATGTGTTTATTGTTCATCTTAGAAATAACTATCAGCAGTATTAAACAGCAAACTGTGAGTCTTATTTCTAAAATCAGATAAATTATATTATTATCTAATAGTTTGTAATGCTATAGTTCAGTTCAATTCAGTCACTAAGTTGTGTCCAACTCTACCTCACCATGAATTGCAGCACACCAGGCCTCCCTTTCCATCACCAACTCCTGGAGATTACCCAAGTTCATGTCCTTTGAGTTGATGATGCCCTCCAACCATCTCATCCTCTATCATCCACTTAGCCTCCAGCCCCAAATCCTTCCCAGCATCAGGATCTTTTCCAATGAGTCACCTCTTCCCATGAGGTGGCCAAAGTACTGGGGTTTCAGATTCATCACCAGTCCTTCCAATGAACACTCAAGACTGATCTTTAGGATAGACTTGTTGGATCTCCTTGCAGTCCAAGGGACTCTCAAGAGTCTTCTCCAACACCACAGTTCAAAATAATCAATTCTTCGGTGTTCAGCTTTCTTCACAGTTTAACTCTTACATCCATACACGACTACTGGAGAAACCATAGCCTTGACTAGACAGACCTTTGTGGACAAAGTAATGTCTCTGCTTTTTAATATGCCATCTAGGTTGGTCATAATTTCCCTTTCAAGGAGTAAGCCTCTTTTAATTTCATGGCTGCAATCACCATCTGCAGCGATTTTGGAGCACAGAAAAATAAAGTCTGACACTGTTTCCCCATCTATTCACCATGACGTGATGGGACCAGATGCCATGATCTTAGTTTTCTGAATGTTGAGCTTTAAGGCAACTTTTTCACTCTCCTCTTTCACTTTCCTCAAGAGGCTTTTTGGTTCCTCTTCACTTTCTGCCATAAGGGTGGTGTCATCTGCATATCTGAGGTTATTGATATTTCTCTGGGCAATCTTGATTCCAGCTTGTGTTTCGTCCAGTGTAGTGTTTCTATGATGTACTCTACATGTAAGTTAAATAAGCAGGGTGACAATATACATTCTTGATGTACTCCTTTTCCTTTTTGGAACCAGTCTGTTGTTCCATGTCCAGTTCTAACAGTTGCTTCCTGACCTGCATACAGGTTTCTTAAGAGCCAGATCAGGTGGTTTGGTATTCCCATCACTTTCAGACTTTTCCACAGTTTATTGTGATCCACACAGTCAAAGAATTTGGCATAGTCAATAAAGCAGAAGTAGATGTTTTTCTGGAACTCTTGCTTTTTCGATGACCCAGCAGATGTTGGCAATTTGATCCGTGGTTCCTCTGCCTTTTTTAAAACCAGCTTGAACATCTGGAAGTTCACAGTTCAAGTATTGCTGAAGCCTGTCTTGGAGAATTTTGAACATTACTTTACTAGTGTGTGAGATGAGTGCAATTGTGCAGTAGCTTGAGCATTCTTTGGCATTGCCTTTATTGAGATTGGAATGAAAACTGACCTTTTTCCAGTCCTGTGCCCACTGCTGAGTTTTCCATATTTGCTGACATATTGAGTGCAGCATTTTCACAGCATCATCTTTCAGGATTTGAAATAGCTCAACTGGAATTCCATCACCTCCACTAGCTTTGTTTGTAGTGATGCTTTCTAGGGCCCACTTGACTTCATATTCCAAGATGTCTTGCTCTGGGTGAGTGATCACACCATCATGATTATCTGGGTCATGAAGATATTTTTTGTACTTCTGTGTATTCTTGCCATCTCTTTTTAATATCTTCTAATTCTGTTAGGTCCATACCATTTCTGTCCTTTATTGAGCCCATCTTTCCATGAAATGTTCCCTTGGTATCTCTAATTTTCTAGTCTTTCCTATTCTGTTGTTTTCCTCTATTTCTTTGCATTGATAGCTGATGAAGGCTTTCTTATCTCTCCTTGCTATTCTTTTGAACTCTGCATTCAAATGGGAATATCTTTCCTTTTTTTCCTTTGCTTTTCACTTCTCTTCTTTTCACAGCTATTTGTAAGGCCTCCTCAGACAGCCATTTTGCTTTTTTGCATTTCTTTTTCTTTGGGATGGTCTTAATCTCCATCTCCTGTACAATGTCATGAACCTCTGTCCATAGTTCACCAGGCACTCTATCATATCTAGTCCCTTAAATCTATTTCTCACATCCACTGTATAATCATAAGGGATTTTATTTAAATCATACCTGAATGAAATAGTAGTTTTCATTACTTTCTTCAATTTAAGTCTTATTTTGGAAATAAAGAGTTCATGATCTGAGCCACAGTCAGCTCCTGGTCTGGTTCTTGCTGACTATATAGAGGTTCTTCACCTTTGTCTGCAAAGAATATAATCAATCTGATTTTGGTGTTTACCATCAACTGATGTCCATGTGTAGAGTCTTCTCTTGTGCTGTTGGAAGAGGGTGTTTGCTATGACCAGTGCGTTCTCTTGGCAAAACTTCATTAGCCTTTGCCCTGTTTCATTCTGTACTCCAAGGCAAATTTGCCTGTTACTCCAGGTGTTTCCTGAATTCATGCTTTTACATTCCAGACCCCTATAATTAAAAGGACATATTTTTTGGGTGTTAGTTCTAAAAGATCTTGTAGGTCTTCATAGAACTGTTCAACTTCCGCTACGTCAGCGTTCCTGGTTGGGGCATAGGCTTGGATTACTGTGGTATTGAATGGTTTGCCTTGGAAATGAACAGAGATCATTCTGTCGTTTTTGAGATTGCATCCAAGTACTGCATTTTGGACTCTTTTGTTCACCATGATGGCTCCTCCATTTCTTCTAAGGGATTCCTGCCCATAGTAGTAGATATAATGGTCATCTAGTTAAATTCACCCATTCCAGTCCATCTTAGCTCACTGATTCCTAGAATATCGATGTTCAGTCTTGCCATCTCCTGTTTGACAACTTCCAATTTGCCTTTGTTCGTAGACCTAACATTCCAGGTTCCTGTGCAATATTTCTCTTTACAGCATCGGACCTTCTTTCTCTCACCATTCCCATCCACAACTGGGTATTGTTTTTGCTTTGGCTCCATCCCTTCATTCTTTCAATTAGACATTCTTAATGTGAAAATAGTATAACCCCTAATTTATTAAAAATCCATCACACAGCATAAAAGGTATATCAGATATTTTAATTCCAAACAGCTTAATATCATACCTTTGGTTACTAGAAATAATTCTGAAAATCAATGAAATGTACTAAAGTAGGCCTTCTTAAATAATCAACTTCCCTGGTGACTCAGATGGTAAAGCATCTGCCTCCAATGTGGGAGACAAAGGTTCAATCCCTGGGTCAGGAAGATCTCCTGGAGAAGGAAATGGCAACTCACTCCAGTATTCTTGCCTGGAAAATCCCATGGACGGAGAAACCTGGTAGGCTACAGTTCATATGATCACAAGAGTCAAACACAACTGAGCGACTTCACTCACTTCACTCTTAAATAATCACTTTCTTGAATGTGAATGTTGCTCAGTCATGTCCGACTGTGACCTCGTGGACTGTAGCTTGCCAAGCTCCTCTGTCCATGGAATTCTCTAGGCAAGAAGGCTGGAGTGGGTAGCCATTCCCTTCTCCAGGGAATCTTCCCAACCTAGGGATTGAACACAGATCTCTTACATTACTGTCAGATTCTTTCACTGTCTGAGCTACCAGGGAAGCTCAGGAATCAGCAAGTGAACTTAATTCAGTATACCATGCCATTTCAAGGATAATTCAACTATGCTAAACATCTAAATAATGAAAGAAAACACACACACACACACACACTCACAAAAATAACAAAACTGAGAGCAGAGCTAAATACAAGTGGAAGAGATACTGAGCTGTTGAAATAAACAGTAAAAAGTAATCCTATGGAGATCCATTTCTGGCAATGGAGACAGATTGTTTCATATAGATTTTTCCATGAATAAAAATTACAAACTATAGTGAGAATTTTGCTTGAAGGCAACAGAGAGTAGAGGAAAAACAGAAATTGAAAAGAATACAATCCTTAAAGAAAACCATATTGGGTGATATTACTTTTATGTAGCTTCCTTCCTGAGAGCATTGTCTTGTCTGCAAGCAATTGGGTATCTAGAACTCAAGCAGTAAAGCACAATCTTTTTGGCTTGAAGTGTCAGAAAATAAACTTTGAGATTGTCTGGGTAGCTAGAAATTGAAAAGTGAGGAATAATGTAAGGAGGAAACCACAAAAGTGGAGCACCAAATATCTGCAGAAAGGCATCTCAAATACTTGAATGTCCTCTGAAGTACATACCCACATATGAGTGGGAGAAACTCTAAAGAACTTGGTAGAAAAACACTTGGGACATTAAAAAAAAAAAAAAGGCAGAAATTGCCATTTTTTCCATCAAAGGAAGCAGAATTTGGAATCTGAGCTCCTCAGAAGAGCTTGGTAAATATCTTGGGATTCCTAATAACTGATACAATCAATAACTGAAAGCTAACATTAACTTACTGCTTACTAGAATACAAATACACTTCAGAAGAAGACGCCATAATTGAAAAATCTCTAAAACGTTAGGTTTCATTATAAAAAATTCAGGGCTTCCCAGGGAGCACAGTGGTAAAGAATCCTCCTGCCTCCTGCAGAAGTTGAAGATGTTGGTTCAGTCTTTGTGTAGAGAAGACCCCCTTGAGTAGGTAATGATAACCTACTCCAGTATTCTTGCCTGGAAAATTTCATGGACAGAGGAGCCTGGCAGACTACAGTCCACGGTGTTTTAAAGAATCAGTCATGACTGAGTGTGCACACCACACCAAAACGTTCAGTGTCACACAAATATTTGAAATGGGAAGGAAAGGAAATTCTTATATGTAAGAGAAAATAAAACGTGCTTACAGATGACTTAGATATTGAATTAGCAGACAAGAACATTAAATCAGCTAAATTATGTTCAAGGATTAAAGAAAAAGCTGAATTCCAATGGGGATTCTCGGAGAGAACCCATGGAAGGCATGGGTGGGTGGGTGGGTGCAAAACAGACATTCAAAAACTAAAAAGTGCAGTCTTGTATGAAATATTTCACCTAATAGGCTTTACAGCAGATTGGAGGCAGCAGAAGACAAATACTGAGCTTATAAAGGT
This sequence comes from Antilocapra americana, assembly GCA_007570785.1. Classification (NCBI taxonomy): domain Eukaryota; kingdom Metazoa; phylum Chordata; class Mammalia; order Artiodactyla; family Antilocapridae; genus Antilocapra; species Antilocapra americana. The sequence goes on from ML662946.1 coordinate 50,701, forward strand.
CTAAATAATGTCTGGGACAATACCAACTAATATAACATCTATGATATTTTAGTTCTGGAAACAGAAGGGGAAGAGAATAAGTGAAAAAATAATATGTATATATACATGTACACACACATACAGGGAAAAAAAAACCCTGAAAACACAATTTTGGGAAAAACATGAGCCAAGCAGCTTAGAGCCAGAAGTTTACTTAACAAACCCAAGAAGGACAAACACAAAACCACACACAAGCACATTGAGTCTAGGTGCTTAAAACTAAAGATAAAAGAGAAAAACCTTGAAAGAAGCCAGAAATAAAGAGCATGTTCAAAACAAGGGAACAATGACACTAATGAAATATATTGGTAAAGACATATTCTGTGACTTTTTAATGGGAAAACTGACAGCTTAAAACAAGTTAATAACATTGTATTTTAGGGTTTAAAGCATTTGTAGATATGAGATATATGACAACAGTAAAATAAAATTGTGGGTTGCTAAGTGGAAATATATGATACAGTTCTTATGTTTAATTGTAATGATAAAATATTAACTATATGAAGACTGTGAAAGATAATGATGGCTATTTTAATCCTTTGAATAACCACCAAAAATCAAGTTTACTTGAAAATTAGTAGAGCAATTAAACTGGAATGATTAAGAATATGTAATTATCTGGAAAATCCTTTGTGTACAAGTCACTGTTAATGCAAGGAAAAGACAGAAACTGCAATATATATTGACAAAAGACTTGTAACTAAAATGCATAAAGCATTCCTATAAATCAATAATAAACATACTCTTTGAAACTGTCTTAAACTTTTGCATATGCTTATCCCATGAGCTTGTGATTCCATTTAAATATTTACTCAAGAGAAGTGAAAACATATTTCCATAAAAAGTCTGGCATAAGTATGTTTATATAGCTTTACACATAGAAGTCACACGTTTCAAAATAACACAAATTCTCTCATAAAGAGATGGATGAACAAACTGTGGCATATGTTTCTCAATGGAACACTATCCCATAATATTGGGTTGGCCAAAAAGTTTCTTCAAGTTTTTCCATAATGTGAATATCCAAATGAACTTTTTGGATAATAATGTACTACTGTTCTGACAATATTAATAAACTGAAAAAAATGTTTAGTATAAGAGTTCATACTATTTGGTTTCATTTTAGTGAAGTTCAAGAAAAGGAAAAATGAATATTTAACAGATGGAATTTGGAGAGTGGATGCCTAGTGGGGTTTGGTATTGACTGGATGGGGAAATGTGAATTTTATGAGGTGATGTAAAAATTCTGTTTTGATAAGGATTTTTAGTTGACAGGTATACATAAGAAGACTAATGGAATTGTAAAGTTTGGATCCATTATTCCACCATATACCAATTTTGCCTCAATGAAAATGAAAGTGAATCTTGCAGTATTATTTGGCTTGAAGTTTTCTATGCAGTTTTTTTTTTCCTGGTAATATTCCTGTTTTGTCAAATCATTTTTAAACTTGTTTCTCACCAGTTTAGAACTAGATAGTCTCATACATTTTATTTCAATACTATTGCTTTCATTTATTATTTATAAAGCATCAATAATTAATGTGATAGTCTGCAAATAAAATTCACATTATCAAAGGCCTTGCAGTTCAAAAAGAGAGTTTGACACCAAGAAGCTAACGTAAGATTAGGCGACATCTGTTTTCTTGTTTCTTTATCTTTTGTTATTCTCTCTGTATTTTTTCTCTGTTGTATTAGGAAAGTAAATTTCATAAATTACTATTTAAAGAGCTTTAAGAAGAAAGTTCACAAATGACAAGAGATGCACATAGGCTTGCAGCCTAGGGGATTTCAAAGTGGATAGCTAGTTAAAGTCTTTTTCAACAGATAAGGACAGTGGATCCAAGTGGAAAAGTCTTTGCATCAAATTCACTAAAAGATGGTAATAGGAAACACATGTTAACATTTGCTTATACTTGCTCTGAACAGCTTTCTCAAAGTGCGCTCTCTCTCTCTCTGCATATGTATATGTGTGTGTGTATGTATAATACATATTTTATATTATGTATATATACATATGCTTATGTATACAATGTGCTTATATATACAGATACACAAATATATGTGCATATACTCATATTTTCATAGTTTCTATTCTATGTTTTCAATTAGTGTTTAATTAGGCATGTTTCATCTTCCCAACCCAGGTATCAAACCTAGTCTCCTGCATTGCTGTCAGATTCTTTACCATCTAAGCCACCAGAGAAGCCCACTATAATTTTTACTGAATTAATCTGAATTCATAAATTAATTTAATATTTGAAAAGTTAAAACTAAAATCTCTTCTCAGATTTTCTATGCATGTAATGAAATTCAAACTATTGAATTATTAAATTTTCAACAATATGACTGTTTCTATTGTTTGTTTATGTAAACATTTTTTATTTTTTTCTTACTACTTGTGGCCCAGAAACTTAAAAAAAAAAGCCTTTTAGATCAATTTCATGCTTATATCCACAGGAATAATTCTATCTGTATAATAGTAAACTTAAAAAAAGAAGAAAAAGAGTAAGGAAAAAAAAGAATTTCTGTCTGGTATTTTCCTTTTAATCCAAGAAGAAATGTTTCCTCTTTTGTTATGAGTTCAGGAGGAAGAATCAGTTGAGAAAACATAATAACTCGGAGCTTCAATAATTTATTGTATAAATTCTTAAAAAGAAACAGATAAGATAGGCAATATATATTTACAGTGGATTAAAACTAGGTAGGGCTTCCTTGGTGGCTCAGACAGTAAAGAATCTGCCTGCAGTGCAGATCTGGGTTCAGTGCATGTGATGGTCAGGAAGATTCCCTGGAGAAGGAAATGGCAACCCAGTCCCATTCTTGCCTGGAGAATTCCATGGACAGAGGAACCTGGGGGCCTACAGTCCTTGGGGTCGCAAAGAATCAGACATGACTGAGTGACTTACATGACTACTAAGGCATTGATACAGGGAACCAAAAGTATGAAAGCTCTGTTCTCCTTTTTGCTTATTTAATTATCTTGATCTCACTTAAACAAAGAGATAAAACAGTCTACAGAAAATTTAGACTGGAAAATATATTCTATAAATCATGAAATATCTCGGCAGGACCAGGCACTTTTGTTACCTGCATATCATAAGCCAATGCTGGTAACAAAGTGAGTTTACAGAATTTTCGAACACCTTGAGACCAGATAATTCTCTTCATGGTCTGTGAAATTGAGAGCATGCTCATCATGGTCATTAGCTCAGATGGGTCTCCTAGCGGCAACATCGTATTCTGCAGGTTGCCTACGATTTGTTATGTGGCATACCATATTTACTGATTTGTATATTTTGAACTACCCTTGTACCCCAAGGATAAATCCCAGTTACTCATGGTGTATGATTCTTTTAATGTGTTGTTTAATCCAATTTGTTAGAATTTTACTAGGGATTTTTTTCACCTCTATGCATCAGGGATATTTGCCTGTAATTTTCTTAGTGTCTTTGTCTAGTTTTGGTATCAGAGTGATACCGGTTTCCTAAAATTAGTTTGAAAGTGCCTTCTTCTTCAAGTTTCTGGAAGTTTGAAATTTGTTGTTGTTCAGTCACTCAGTCATGTCCAACCCTTTGCGACCCCATGGACTGCAGCATGCCAGGCCTCCCTGTCCTTCACCATCTCCTGGAGTTTACCTAAGTTCATGCCCATTGCATCAGTGATGCCATCCAACCGTCTCATTTTCTGTGGCCCTCTTTTCTTTCTACCTTCAGTCTTTCCCAGCATCAGGGTTCCTTTGTTTTTAATCAGTTGATTAATTTCTTCCTTCTGGTTCTTCGTACTTGTTCTTAGCTTAAATGTTACTTCCCATAGAAGCCTTCTCTGAAATGAATTCAAGTTCTCCTACATTATAGTTTTATTATTGCTTTTACATTTTCCTCTTAGAATTTGTCACAATTTAAAATTAATTTACAACTACGTATCATTTTTGTGATTATTTATTCAGTGTTTCTCTTTAACACTGGTCAGTAAGGCCCATGGGGACAATAATCATGTCTTTCTGTTCACTTTATGTCCCGAGATTCTAATACAGTGCCTCAAGAGAAAAACATGGACATGTGGACACGATTGGAAGGGGAATGAGGGGTGAATTGAGAGTTGGGACTGACATATATACACTGCCGCTGCTGCTAAGTCGCTTCAGTCGTGTCAGACTCTGTGCGACCCCAGAGACGGCAGCCCACCAGGCTCCGCCGTCCCTGGGATTCTTGAAGCAAGAACACTGGAGTGGGTTGCCATTTCCTTCTCCAGTGCATGAAAGTGAAAAGTGAAAGCAAAGTCACTCAGTCATGTCCAACTCTCAGCAACCCCATGGACTGCAGCCTACCAGGGTCCTCCGTCCATGGAATTTTCCAGGCAAGAGTACTGGAGTGGGGTGCCATTGCCTTCTCTGTCTAAAACTCTGAGGTTTTATGAAAATTGCTAGCATGGTTGAGTTGTTTAAAGGTCTACAGAAGTAGCTTTTCTTACTAACATCACTGGGCCTTTAGGCTTTGCATTTCTTGCCCTTTGAATAGCAGTATCCCCACCTCAAAGGCTTCAGTTCATCTATAATGAATAATGATATCCCCCTTGTTTTGTTGAACTAGGTATTTTTAAATCTGTGTGTTCTGTTCTGTAAACCAGCCACTGCCTTATCAGGGAATATTATGTTCAGTTTTAGACTAAAACCCCCAAATACAGATGCGCAGAGTGACATGACCTAATTTACATCCTCTGCTTCAAGTCACACCTTTTGCTTGTTTATGGAGTAGCAGTATTTCAAGATTTGAGAAAACTGCAATTAATTGGGAAATGCAGAGTCCTTCTCTTTCTTCTATTTTTTTAAAGTATGAATTAATATTTTCTAGTTGGATCACAACCAGGGCTAACATATAATAGAGGTGCTGAGGCTCTCAGGAAAAAAATTTTATCAGTGTACGAAGGTGGGCCTGAGACAGTTGGCTTTTTTCATCATTGTGCTGTTAAAACAGAAGAGGAAACCTCAAACTAGACATGTTTGGGGTAGTTGAATTACTTAATTTCTTAGAGGTGGTTTGAAAGTGATATACCACTACCCCATTTTTAGATAGATGAGGGAACAGAAGGCCAAGGAAGGCAGGTCCTCATTGTCCAGCTCCCTCCATGCCCTGTACTGGTAGCATCATTCAATGACAGGCTGTCCACATGTGGTGGGTTGTGGTCTTACAACGGGCATTTATGACTGCAATGCTATCATTTTATATCATTTTCTCCTCTGGTTGGGAACAAATCCATATACTCGCTGGCTAGAGCCAAGAGAGGAAACCTAAATCTGGTCCTGCCTGTGCTCCTGCCAACTGCAGGCTCTCTGTAGGCAGGCAGGACCCTCTCCCTGCCCCATCTTTCAATGCACAGATGTGAAGATCTCTCTGCCTGTGACCTGATCTCATCCCAGCCACAGAAATATCTTTGTTATCAGTAATCTAGCTTGTTCTTGAGTGTGATTCAGTAGCATTCATGGTGGGGAATTTATCCCCTCTCTTTGGCCCTGACTTTAAGCCTTGCTTCCATATCAAGTAATCTTCTCATCTATTATTGGCATTAATTTTCAAATATTTAGTAGAATAACCTGTGAAGTGATCTGACTCTATATTTTTCTTTGTTGGCAGACTTTTGATTACTGATTTGATCTAGTTATTGGTCTATTTGTTTTCTACTTCTTTATCATTCAGGCTTTCTATGTCTCTTTACATTATCATTAGCATTTTTTTTCTAGGAAGAACAACATAAATCTTTAACTTTTCTCAATATACATAGTTAATATTACTTCAGATAGCATACAGATGGTATACAGAAATCTTATAGCTTTTTGTTTCTGTTTACTCCACACCCAAATATTTAATGTTATTATTGTCCATTATTTCATTTTTTTATGCTTCTTCTTTATCTGGATTTCTCATATATGCATGTTGAACTGCTTCATATTGTTTTATATGTCTATGAGATTCTCCTGAACTCTCTTTAATCCTTTTCTTCTCTATTCATTGGATTCAGTAATGTCTATTAATCTTTTGTATAGATGTCTGTTTTTTCTGCCATCTCCATTCTAAATTTGACACAACTTGTAAATTTTCATTTCAATTATTTCACTTATTAGCTTTAGAAGATCAATTTTGAGTTTTAGTTTATGTTTGTATATTTTCTGATACATTTTCAACTCATTCTTTAAACATATATCTACTTAACTCTTTGATATCTCTTTTGAACTCTATCTGCTCAGTCTAATATCACACCCTCTCCCAAAGTGTTGCTATGGATTGCTTTGTTTTGTTTTTTCTGAATGTGGTTTACATTTTAACAAAATAAATTTATGTTAAAACCAGACATTATAAATAATAAATTATAGGAAGTCTTAAGTTTCTTGTAATCCTCTGCAGAATTTTTTCCAGAAGAAGTTGAATTGCTTAGATTCAAACTGAATTTTTTCTCACCCCAAATATTAATTTGCTCTATTTTTATAGTTTTACATTGTTAATTTCTTTTAAGTTGACTTCCAGGAGTCTCCCTTGTACCTTTATATTTTAATATTTAGAGAAGAATTTGGATAATACTGGTGATTACCCACTCCATAGTTCTTACCTTTAGGGATCCCTCTAATTTTCAGATGTTGTACTAGATTTGAAATCAGCTTTCTGATGCTTCATATCTGTAAGTCTTGAGCTTTTTGCTACCCAAGATGAATGCAGTTAGAAAATGCACTTACTTTAGAAGCAACGGGTTTCTGTGCACCTTTGTTTATTAAAAGTGGATTTTTCTTTGTTTTCAGACTGTTTTCTTAGGCTCTTTAGATTCTATCCCATATAGTCAGTCACGTATTTGGACAAAGTTATTGTAATATTCATATTTTGGGGATCTCACTTCTCCAGTTTCTCCATAGTCTTGCAAACAATGTCATAATCAGGATTTTTAATTTCGAACATTGCAATATGTGTGTAGTTGTTGCTTATAGTTTTGTTTGGTATCTTACTAGTGATTGTTGAACATTTACTGATGTAACTATTAGCCATATATATATATATATATATTTGGTTAAATGTCTACCAAACATTTTGCCAAATATGTAGTAAATTTTAATGTATATATTTTTTGTTTATTTACAATGTATCTTGGCACCTTGTAAAGTTAAGTTTTGTCTTTTACCTTAAATTCCCCACTCTGAAATTGATTTCTCTGTATTTTATCTGGTAGAAATCTTATATTATCTCTGATATGACTAACCAATTGCCTTAGTATCACATTGGACTTGCCCATATTTTTCAGCCTATGATACCAGTCTCACATAAATCAAGTTTCTCTACACACTGGTCTGATTCTAAGCTCCTAAACTCCCTATTCTCTCAATAACTTTAACACTGTGTATAAAAAGCTACTATACAATTTCTTAATAACCATATAAATATACAACACGGTGTATGTGTATACATGTGTGTATGTGTGTGTGTGTGTGTGTATACACACACACAGTGAAACCTTAAGATATGATAAAGCAAAACTCCCCATATATACATCTTCAAAATTGTCATTCTGGGTACTTGCTTTTCTACATAAATTAAAGTATCATTTTTTTAAGTCCCATGAAAAAGACTGATATTTTAATTAGCATTACAGAGGATTAATAAATTAAATGCATAACTTGAATTGAGAGAGCATTGTCATCTTTATGATATTTTGATTTCCATTCTTGAATATGACTTTCTTAATGAGTTTTATAAAATAAACTTAGTGAGTTTAATAAAATAAAAAAATATTTTATTATATCCCTAATGTTTTTGCACATTTATTAAATTTAAACATAAATCTCCTATTGTTTTTGTTGCTATTTTGTTGTAAATGCTATCCCTTGTTTTCCTTACAGTTATATTATTACAAACATTAGATGTCAGTATATTAAAAAGGAATTAATTTTTAGATGTATTGATTTTACCATTACTAATGTCACTCCATTACTTCTCTGCCTCTCTGTTGCCTCTTTCTTCTTCCCTACCTGATGTTCTTATCTTCCTCTTATTTATCCTTATTCTCATGGTTCTTTTTCCAGTTCCTTCTTCCTCTTACTCTTCCTTTTTATAGTTTTAGCTGAATTTAAAACTGTTCCTTGAAGCATAAATATAGAAAAGTGGGCAAATGAGTGTAAAACTCTATATAAAGTCTCATATCCCTAGGATATTTGGTGCCAATTTCATTAAGAATGTCTTTTCACTGAAATTGTTTATTTAACTTAGATTTTTAAGTTGATAGTCATGGAGTTTTACATAGCAATCTCTTAGAGTTAAAAAAAAAAATTCTACTCCTGTCTCTTTTTTGTTGTTGTTGTTACAAATCTCTT
>SRVM01028577.1:0-11116 GCA_007570785.1 Antilocapra americana
CACACACAAGTCTTAACAACTAAACTGTCAGTGAAGTTCACAGAGTATTTTAAGGAGTGAAAAGATGTCAATTTTATGAGGTTCTTTTATAGCTTGTGATTTGGTGTCATGTGTAATTACCAAATATATTAGGAGGCCTCCACTAGCTATAGATTCTGAGGATTTTCTCTACTTTTTCTTCTAAACATCTTACAGTTTTGTTGTGCATTTAATTATGTGTTTCATTTAGTGTTAATTTTTGCATCAGGTATAAAGTTTAAAGTTCAGCTTTTTAAATTTTGCTTATGGATATCAAACATGTAGAGCTTATTTTTTTTAATTTATTGAGGTTTTTTCTTTGATCATTTTTAAAGTTGAAATACAGCTGATTTCAATGATGTGCTAATTTCTGCTGTATAGCAATTTATGGTTTAGAATATGGTCATCTTGATTAACCTTTCATGGGCACTGGATAAGAATGTCTAGTTGCTGAGTGAAATGGTGTACATAAATGTCAGTTAGGTCCTAGTTGATTAATGGTATTGTTAAGTTCTTGTATGTCCTTACTGATTTCGAATATGATTGTTGAAATGCGAGTGTCAAAATCTCCATATGTAACTGAGGACTCTTCTGTTTCCTTTGTCAGGTATATCAGCTTTCTTTCTTCTATGTTAAAGGTCTGTTGTTTGAGGAATACCCCTCTTTTTTTATAGCAATGTATTTGTGATGGACCGATCATTTTATCATTATTTAATGTTTAATCTTATTTTCTGTCTCTGGTATTTTTTCTCTGAAATCCACCTTTTTTTGATATCAATAAAGCCATTTGTTTCCTTTTGATTAATGTTTATCTGACATCTTTCTCTACCTTTTTATTTTCAACATACCCGTGTCCTATTTGAAATGAATCTTCCGGTTATACCATGTTGTTGGCTCATTTTTGTTTGCTTTAATCCATTCAACCAGTCTCTGTTCTTTAACTCCTGTCTTTATTTACATTTAATATCCTTGTTGATGTAAGTTTGAGCAAAAGTCTACCATTTTATTATTTATTTTTTATTTGAGCCTTCTATTTTTCATTTCTGTTTTACACTTCCTGACTTCATGTGAATTACTGGACTATGACTTAGAATTCCTCTTTGACTTATCTGTAGTGTTTTTCAGTATGTATCTTTATGTAGATGCTTTTGTGGTTGCTATAGGTATTACATAATATGTGTAACATCACAAATTACTGGTGTCAGCATTTTACCAGTTTGAATGAAGTGTAGAAATATCACTTCCATATTTTTTGCCACTCACTCCACCAATAACTTAACTATCTTAAATACATCTTCTATATAAAGAACCATATCAAACAAGATTAATTTTTGCTTTAGCTGTGGATCATAATATAGAAAACATAAGAACAATTTGTTATATTTACTCAAAGTTTTATTCTTTTCTTTGTTTTTTCTTCATTCCTGATATTCCAGGATGCCTTGTCTTATCATTATCTTATTGTATTAAGATCTTTCTTTACTTATTCTTTTAGAATAGGCCTGATTATGACAAATCATCTTAGTTTTCGGGAATCTGAGAATGTGTTAATTTCTTCATTCCTAAAGTATATTTTCTCTATGCAGTATCCTTAGCTGACTTTTTGTGAAATTGAAATTAAAATTGAATATGTTGTGCCCCTTCCTCTGGCAACAATGGATTTGGATAAGAAAATTTGATGACATCAAAATTGTTATTCTCCTCTAGGTAATGTATGCTTCTCTCCAACTACTTTAAAGCTTTTTTTTGTTTGTTTTAGTCTCTGAAGTTTGATTACGATGCATCTTTGCCTGAATCTCTTTGGGCTTATCATATTTGGTGTTTACTCAGAATTATTTTTTTATATTTTTATTCAAATTATGGAAGTTCTCAGCCACTATTAGAATTTTTTCCTGTCCCTCCCAAATCTTTCTCCATTCCTTCTGGGATGCCGATGATAGGAATATTAGATATTTTGCCATTATATTACAGATTCCTGATGACGAATCTCATAAAAATGATTCATCATTTTTTAATCTATTTTCTCTCTATTGTTCAGATTTTGCAACTTCCAACATGCAGAAAGGCCACCACAAACACAGCAATCTAAACAAGATGATAAGGCAGAGAAATATTCAGCAGGTAAGGAAACATGATAAATGCCCACCAAACTAAACAAAAGAGGAAGAGATAGGGAATCTACCTGAAGAAAAACTCAGAATAACGATAGTAAAAATGATCCAAAATCTTGAAATCAAATGGGATTACAGATAAATAGTCCTGAGACAAGGACTGACAAGATGCAAGAAATGTTTAACAAGGACACAGAAGAAATAAAAAAGAGTCAATCAATAATGAATAATGCAATAACTGAGATCAAAAACACTCTGGAGGGAACCAACAGTAGAATCATGGAGGCAGAAGCTAGGATAAGTGAGGTGGAAGACAGAATGGTGGAAAGAAAAAAGAATGAAAAGAAATGAGGACAACCTAAGAGTCTTCTGGGACAACGTCAAATGTCCCAACATTCGAATCATAGGAGCCTCAGAAGAAGAAGACAAAAAGAAAGGCCATGAGAAAATACTTGAGGAGATAATGGTTGAAAACTTCCCTAAAATGGGGAAGGAAATAGCCACCTGAGTCCAAGAAACCCAGAGAGTCCCAACAGGATAAACCCAAAGCAAAACACCCCAAGACATATATTAATCAAATTAAATGAAGATCAAACACAAAGAACAAATATTACAAGCAGCAAGGGAAAAACAACAAATAAAATAAAGGGATTCCCATAAGGAAAACAGCTAATCATTCAATAGAAACTCTTCAGGCCAAAAGGAAATGGAGGGACATACTTAAAGTGATGAAAGAGAAAAACCTATAACCCAGATTACTGTACCCAGCAAGGATCTCATTCAGATATGAAGGAGAATTGAAAAGCTAGGCGGACAAGCAAAAGCTGAGAGAATTCAGCACCACCAAACCAACTCTTCAACAAATGCTAAAGGATCTTCTCTAGAGAGGAAACACAGAAAAGGTGTATAAACTCAAACCAAAAAGGCAAAGTAAATGGCAATGGCATCATACTTACCAATACTTACCTTTAATGTAAATGGGCTGAATGCCGCAACCAAAAGACAAAGACTGGCTGAGGATACAAAAACAAGACCCCCTATATATGTTGTCTACAAAGACCCACCTCAAAACAAGGGACACATAAAGACTGAAAGTGAAGGCCTGGAAAAAGATATTTCAGGGAAATAGAGATCAAAAGAAAAAAGGAGTAGGAATACTCATATCAGATAAAATTGACTTTGAAATAAAGCCTGTGAAAAGACAAAGAAGGACACTAAATAATGATCAAATTATCAATCCAAGAAGAAGATATAACAAATACAAATATATATGCACCCAACATAGGAGCACTGAATATGTAAGGCAAATGCTAACAAGTATGAAAGGGGAAATTAAAAGTAACACAATAATAGTGGGAGACTTTAATACCCTACTCATAGCTATGCATAGATCAACTAAACAGAAAATTAGCAAGGAAACACAAACTTTAAATGATACAATGGACCAGTTAAACCTAATTGGTATCTATAAGACATTTTACCCCAAAACAATGAATTTAACTTTTCTCTCAAATGCAAATGGAACCTTCTCCAGGACAGATCACACCCTGGGCCATAAATGTATCCTAGATAAATTTAAAAAAAATGTAAATCATACCAAGCATTTTTTCTGATCACAGTGTGGTAAAATTAGATGTCAACTACAGGAGAAAGCTAGTGGAGGTGATGGAATTCCAGTTGAGCTGTTTCAAATCCAGAAAGATGATGCTGTGAAAGTGCTGCACCAAATATGCCAGCAAATATGGAAAACTCAGCAGGGGCCACAAGACTGGAAAAGATCAGTTTTCATTCCAATGCCTAAGAAAGGCAATGCCAAAGAATGCTCAAAATACCACACAATTGCACTCATCTCACACACTACTAAAGTAATGCTTAAAATTCTCCAAGCAAGGCTTCAGCAATACGTGAATCAAAAACTTCCAGCTGTTTAAGCTGGTTTTAGAAAAGGCAGAAGAACCAGAGATCAAACTGCCAAGAGCCGATGGATCATTGAAAAAGCAAGAGAGTTCCAGAAAAACATCTATTTCTGCTTTATTGACTATGCCAAAGCCTTTGACTGTGTAGATCATAATAAACCATGGAAAATTCTTCAAGGGATAGGCATACCAGACCACCTGACCTGCCTTTTGAGAAACCTGTATGCAGGTCAGGAAGCAACAGTTAGAACTGGACATGGAACAACAGACTGGTTCCAAATAGGAAAAGGAGTACATCAAGGCTGCATATCGTCACCCTGCTTATTTAACTTACATGCAGAGTACATCATGAAAAACGCTGGGCTGGAAGAAGCACAAGCTGGAATCAAGACTGCTGGGAGAAATATCCAGATATGAAAAACACACCACCCTTATAGCAAAAGTGAAGAACTAAAGAGCCTCTTGATGAAAGTGAAAGAGGAGAGTGAAAAAGTTTGCTTAAGGCTCAACATTCAGAAAACTAAGATTATGGAATCTGGTCCCGTCACTTCATGGGAAATATATGGGGATACAGTGAAAACAGTGGCTGACTTTATTTTTATGGGCTCCAAAATCACTGTAGATGTTGATTGCAGCCATTAAATAAAAACACGCTTACTCCTGGGAAGGAAAGTTATGACCAACCTAGAGAGCATATTAAAAAGCTGCAACATTACTTTGTCAACAAATGTCTGTATAGTCAAGGCTATGGTTTTTCCAGGAGTCATGTATGGATGTGAGAGTTGGACTATAAAGAAAGCTGAGTGATGAAGAATTGATGCTTTTGAACTGTGGTGTTGGAGAAGACTCTTGAGAGTTCCTTGGACTAAAAGGAGATCCAACCAGTCCATCCTAGGGGAGATCAGTCCTGGGTGCTCATTGGAAGGGTTGATGTTGAAGCTGAAACTCTAATACTTTGGCCACCTGATGCAAAGAGCTGACTCATTGGAAAAGACCCTGGTGCTGGGAAACAATCAGGGCAGGAGGAGAAGGGGAGGACAGAGGATGAGATGGCTGGATGCCATCATTGACTCGATGGCCATGGGTTTGGATGGACTCCGGGAGTTGGTGATTGACAGGGAGGCCTGACGTGCTGTGGTTCATTGGGTTGCCAAGAGTCGGACAAGACTGGGTGACTGAACTGAACTGAACAGGAGAAAAAGTATTAAAAATACAACCATATGGAGGCTAAGCAACATGCTTCTGAATAACCAACAAATCACAGACGAAATCAAAAAAGACATCAAGATATGCATAGAAGTGAATGAAAATGAAAACACAACAACCGAAGACCTATGGGACTCAGTAAAAGCAGTGCTAAGGGGAAGGTTCACAGCAATACAAGCTTACCTCAAGAAACAAGAGGAAAGTCAAATAAATCACCTAACTCTATACCTAAAGCAACTAGAAAAAGAAGAAATGAAGAACCCCAGGGTTAGTAGAAGGAAAGAAATCATAAAAATTAGGGAAGAAATAAAAAGAAACAAAGGAGACCATAGCAAAAATCAACAAAGCTAAAAGCTGGCTCTTTGAGAAAATAAATAAAATAGAAAAACCATTAGCCAGACTCACCAAGAAAAAAAGGGAGAAGAATCAAATCAACAAAGTTAGAAATGAAAATGGAGAAATAACAACAGACAACACTGAAATACAAAGGATCATAAGAGACTATTATCAGCAACTATATGCCAATAAAATAGACAACTTCAAAGAAATGGGGAAATTCTTAGAAAAGTATAACTTTCCAAAACTGAAGCAGGAAAAAATAGAAAATCTTAACATACTCATCACAAGCATGGCAATCGAAACTGTCATCAAAATCTTCCAGCAAACAAAAGCCCAGGACCAAACAGCTTCACAGCTGAATTCTACCAAAGATTTAGAGAAGAGCTAACATCTATCCTCCTCAAACTCTTCCAGAAAATTGCAGAGGAAGGTAAACTTCCAAACTCATTCTATGAGGCCAGCATCACCCTATACCAAAACCAGACAAAGATGCCACAAAAAAGGAAAACTACAGGCCAATATCACAGATGAACATAGATGCAATAATCCTTAAAAATATTCTAGTAAATAGAATCCAACAATATATTAAAATAATCATGCATCATGACCAAGTGGGCTTTATACCAGAGATGCAAGGATTCTTCAATATTCTCAAATCAATTAGTCTGATACACCACCACATTAATAAATTGAAAGATAAAAACCATATGATTATCTCAATAGATGCAGAGAAAACCTTTGGCAAAATTCAACATTTATTTATGATAAAAAACCCTCCAGAAAGCAGCAATAGAAGGAACATATGTCAACATAATAAAAGCCATGTTTGCCACTCACAGCAAACATCAGCCCTTGAATCAGGAACAAGACAAGAGTGTCCACTCTTGCCACTACTATTCAACATAGTTTCAGAAGTTTTAGCCACAGTAATCAGAGAAGAAAAAAAATAAAAGGAATCCAGATTGGAAAAGAAGTAAAATTTTCACTGTTTAGATGACATGATCCCCACATGAAAAACCCTAAAGAATCCACCAGAAAATTACTAGAGCTAATCAGTGAATATAGTAAAGTTGCAGGATATAAAATTAACACACAGAAATACCTTGCATTCCTATACAATAACAATGAGAAAACAGAAAGGGAAATTAAAGAAACAATTCCATTCACCAGTGCAACGAAAAGAATAAAATGCTTAGGAATAAATCTACCTAAAGAAACAACCTTTTCCAGTAGTCATGATGGATGTGAGACTTGGCCAGTGAAGAAAGCTGAGCGTCGAAGAATTGATGCTTTTGAACTGTGGTGTTGGAGAAGACTCTTGAGAGTTCCTTGGACTAAAAGGAGATCCAACCAGTCCATCCTAGGGGAGATCAGTCCTGGGTGCTCATTGGAAGGGTTGATGTTGAAGCGGAAACTCTAATACTTTGGCCACTTGATGCAAAGAGCTGACTCATTGGAAAAGACCCTGGTGCTGGGAAAGAATCAGGGCAGGAGGAGAAGGGGAGGACAGAGGATGAGATGGCTGGATGCCATCACCAACTTGATGGACATAGGTTTGGGTAGACTCTGGGAGTCCGTGATGGACAGGGAGGCCTGGTGTGCTGTGATTCATGGGGTTGCAAAGAGTCAGACATGACTAAGCCACCGAACTGAACTGAAAGAAACGAAAGACTTATATATAGAAAACTATAAAACACTGATGAAGGAAATCAAAGATGATACATATAGATGGAGAAATATACCATGTTCATGGTGGAAGGATCAGTATAGTGAAAATGAGTATCCTACCCAAAGCAATCTATAGATTCAAGGTAATCCCTATCAAGCTACCAACAGTATTTTTCAGAGAACTAGAACAAATAATTTCACAATTTGTACAGAAATACAAAAAACTTCAAATAGCCAAAGCAATCTTGAGAAAGAAGAATGGAATTGGAGGAATCAAACCTGCCTGACTTCAGACTATACTACAAGGCTATCAAGACAGTATGGTACTGGCATAAAGACAGAAATATAGATCAATGGAATAAAACAGAAAGCCCAGAGACAAATCGACACACCTATGGACATTTTATCTTTGACAAAGGAGGCAAGAATATACAATGCAGAAAAGACAATCTCTTTAACAGGTAGTTCTGGGAAAACCTGTCAACCACTTGTAAAAGAATGAAACTAGAACACTTTCTAACACCATACACAAAAATAAACTCAAAATGGATTAAAGATCTAAACATAAGACAAGAAACTGTAAAACTCCTAAAGGAAAACATAGGCAAAACACTCTCTGACATAAATCACAGCAGGATCCTCTACAACCCACCTTCCAGAGTAGTAGAAATAAAAACAAAAATAAACAAAAGGGACCTAATCAAACTTAAAAGCTTTTGCACAACAAAGGAAACTATAAGAAAGGTTAAAAGACAGCCTTCAGAAAGGCAGAAAATAATAGCAAATGAAGCAATTGACAAAGAGTTAATCTCAAAACTATACAAGCAGCTCATGCAGCTCAATTCCAGAAAAATAAATGACCCGATCAAAAAATGGGCCAAAGAACTAAACAGACATTTCTCCAAAGAAGACGCAGATGGCTAACAAACATATGAAAAGATGCTCAACATCACTCATTATCAGAGAAATGAAAATCAAAACCACAATGAGATACTACCTCATGCCAGTCAGAATGGGTGCTATCAAAAAGTCTACAAACAACAAATGCTGGAGAGGGTGAGGAGAAAAGGGAACTCTCTTACAGTGTTGGTGGGAATGCAAACCAGTACAGCCACTATGGAGAACTGTGTTGAGATTCTTTAAAGAACTGGAAATAGAACTGCCATACAACCCAGCAATCCCACTGCTGGGCATACACACTGAGGAAATCAGAACTGAAAGAGACATGGGTACCCCAGGGTTCATTGCAGCACTGTTTACAATAGCTAGGACATGGAAGCAACCCAGATGTCCATCAGCAGACGAATGGATAAGAAAGGTGTGGTGTATACACAAAATGGAATATTACTCAGCCATGAAAAAGAATACATTTGAATCAGTTCTAATGAGGTTGATGAATCTGGAGCCTATCATACAGAGTGAAGTAAGTCAGAAAGAAAAACACCAAAAATACAGTATATTAACACATATATATGGAGTTTAGAAAGATGGTAATGATGACCCTATATGTAAGGCATTTAATGAGACACAGATGTAAAAATAGTTTTTTGGACGCTGTGGGAAAAGGTGTGGCTGGGATGATTTGAAAGCATAGTACTGAAACATGCGTATTATCATATGTGAAACAGATTGCCAGCCCAGGTTCGATGCATGGGACAGGGTGCTCAAGGCTGGTGCACTGGATGACCCTGAGGGATGGGATGGGAAGGCAGGTGGGCGGGGTGGTTCAGGAGGAAGAACACATGTACACCCATGGCTGATTCATGTCAGTGTATGGCAAAACCCACCACAATATTGTAAAGTAATTAGCCTCCAATTAAAATAAATAAATTGAAAACAAAAAAAGAAAATGGATTGTTCCAGTCCTGTGGCCACCGCTGAGTTTTTCAGATTTGCTGGCCTATTGAGTGCAGCACTTTCACAGCATCATCTTTTAGGATTTGACACAGCTCAGCTGGAATTCTATCACCTCCACTACCTTTGTTCATACTGATGTTCCTAAGGCCCATTTGACTTCATATTCCAGGATGTCTGGCTCTAGGTGAGTAGATCACACCATTGTCATTTTCTGGGTCATGATGATCTTTTTTATATAGTTCTTCATATATTCTTGCCATCTCTTCTTAATATCATAATATCTTGTACCATAAGGTCCTGCAGATTCTTCCATGCTGTCACAATTGGCAGATTTTCTTCTTCTTTAAGGCTGAATAATATTCCATTGTACGTATATACAGGCTTCCTTGATAGCTCAGTTGGTAAAGAACCTGCCTGCAATGCAGGAGACCCCAGTTTGATTCCTGGGTTGGGAAGATCTGCTGGAAAAGGGATAGGCTACCCACTCAAGCATTCTTGGGCTTTCTGGTGGCTGAGCTGGTAAAGAATTCACCTGCAATGTGGGTTTTTCTTTATCCAGTCATCTTTTGATGGCCTCTTTGTTGGGTCCATCTCTTTGTGACCCCATGGACTGCAGCATGCCAGGCTTCTTTGTCCTTCACCATCTCCCAGAGCTTGCTCAACTCATGTCCACTGAGTCAGTGATGCCATCCAACCATCTTGCATCAGGTGGGCAAAGTATTGAAGCTTCAGCTTTAGCATCAGCCCTTCCAATGAATATTCAGAACTGATTTCCTTTAGGATTGACTGGTTTAATCTCCTTGCTGTCAAGGGGACTCTCAAGCGTCTTCTCCAGAACCACAGGTCAAATGCATCCATTTTTGGCTCTCAGTCTTCTTTATGGTCCAACTATCACATCTACACATGACTACTGCGAAAATCATAGCTTTGAATAGACTGACCTTTCTCAGCAAAGTAATGTTTCTGCTTTTTAATATGCTGTTTAGGTTTGTCATAGCTTTTCTTTCAAGGAGCAAGTGTCTTTAAATTTCATGGCTGCAGTCACCATCTGCAGTGATTTTGGAGCCTAAGAAAATAAAGTCTGTCACTGTTTCCATTGTTTCCCCATCTATTTGCCATGAAGTGATGAGACTGGATGCCATGATCTTAGTTTTCTGAATGTTGAGCTTTAACCTAACTTAGTCACTCTTGTCTTTCACCTTCATCAAGAAGCTCTTGGGTTGTTTCTATATCTTGGTTATTGTGAATGAAGGAATATGGATGTGCAGCTGTCTCTTCAAGATCCTGACTTTTTTTTTTTTTTCAATTCGTTCTGGGGTAGATACGCAGAAGTGGAATTTTTGGATCATATGGTAGTTTTATTTTTAATTTCTTGAGGAACCTCCATACTTTCCTCCATAGCTGCAGCACAATTTTAAATTCCCACTAACAGCATACTGTAATTCAAATTGTTTTACAACCTCACCAAAACTTACACTAAAATGTATTTGTGTTATAATTCATTATTGCCAGCATATCAAACAATTGTAGGTAAGAAGAACAATAATCTGAATATAAAGGCCATTAATTCAACAAAAAAGGGGATATAAACATAGCAAAAGGATGCTAAATCTATTTTTGTATAGCAAGAGGATCAGTAGATATCCTCTTATTTTTCACATTAGTAAAGCAATTATCAGATGAACGACTTTGGGAGCTCTTGTTCTACTGCCTGTTAGTGAGTTAGCTGAGTTTGGGGGCACCCCTTTGTCCTAGACAGACAGGCTGAATCCTAGTTCATTTTCTATACAAGCTGTGTAAGTATGAAATTAAACATTTTGTTTCACTAAGCCACTGAGAGTTCAGGGTTTATTTCATACCAAAGCCCAGCCTAGCCTCTTATAAAATTTACTGCTGGAAGTGGGGTGCAGCCATTATACAAATCCAAATTCATACCACCTGAGACCTAGGGAGGAGGGATCCCTGCTCTTAGTCCAGACTTTATAGGACATCGCATATCTC
>SRVM01028584.1:0-14771 GCA_007570785.1 Antilocapra americana
CCACGACTGCACCTCACCTCTCCCAGACGCTGTGCATCAGGTTGGTGTCCGTGTCCAGGAAGATGGTGTAGCAGTCATTCTCCGCAGGCACCAGGCTCCCGCCCACCCTCCCGCCACGTCTCCTGAGTCGGCGACCAAACTGCTGGGTGCTGGCCACAAAGGGCTCAGGCGCCCCAGTGTCCTCCTCGGAACTCCTGCTGGGCCGGATGCTGTAGTGCCGGTAACTGAGTCCTGGGATCGTGGTCAGCACGTGCAGCTCATGGACAGAGGGCATCTCCTTCGAGCTCTGGATCTGCAGGACCCGAAGGATGGGACGAATGATGGATACCAGGGAAGGAAGGTGCCTCAGTCTCCTTGGAAACCCTGGGCTCACACACCTGGTGGATGGAGTGCTTGCTTGGCACAGAGACAGCTGGGCCATCCAACACTGGGCTGAGCTGGGTTCCCCTCCTGCATCCTCCCTGCCCAACTGGGTCCAATCTCTTTTCCCCCTTCCTTCTTCTCTACTGGGGCTGCAAACCACCTGCCCTCCTCCCACACTCCCTTCTGTTCCTGCCTCTGAGACTGCTCATACTGTTCCCTTGACCTCTTTAGAGGGGGCTCCCTTGTCTCTTATCCTCCGATTTCTCTGAGCAGGGAGGTTTCTAGATCACACTGCAGGCCTTTCTCTACCTCCACGTCATCTGATTCAGGGAAGGCAGTTGGAGGAGAACACTGGTGCTTCACTCTCTAGGAGCAAGTGTCACTTCTGGGTCGTGTGTGAGGGTTTGGAGGACCATGAGAAACCCATGTGGCTCCTCACAGGCTCCAGCCCCATCTTTCTCTGAACTAAAGCAGACACATGTCCCCACCCCACACCCCAAACCTGTCCTGAAGGTTTTCCTCCACCACAATTGTCAGCTGTCTCTCCTACACTTTCTTATTTTCATCTTGCCTGGATCACCCCATTGGAGCCCCCTGAGAGCAGGGATTATTGTCTACTTGATTGTTAAGTTTCTCCAGTGCCTAGAGTAAAGCCTGGAACATATTAGGTGTTCAATAGTATTTAAGAGAATTTTGGCTCGATGGGTGCTGCCTTTGGGTGGAGAAGGGGATGTTATGCGTTGGGTCTACTCCACCCAACACCCTCGCCTCTCCCAGCCATGACATGGAGGAATCTTCCTCCTCTGTCTCAGCTAAGGATCACTACCCCATGCCTTAACTGTCCATTTCTGTGTCTGTTCCTTGAATCCCAGGATGGCTCCAGAGTCCAGGGATGAGCACTCATCTGGGGCCAGGCCCAGAACAGACATTTGGCAGTGTTTCCCGACTAATGAACTGATGGCATCACCTTTCCACCTCCTCAAGGCAGGGCTGGCTTGGTGATCGTAGGGTCACCTCTAGAACCAAGTCTAGCTCCAGGTCTGGGAAGGAGATGAGGAGGGACCACACAGGATGTGGGTGTCTCAGCTGGAGTCTGCCCCTAAGACAGCACTTCCGTAAAGGTGCACAATGAGGACTATTACTGCTTCCTCATGAGAAGGAGAAGTTTACACAGGGATACATATATATATACCCAGTGGGGAGCTAGAACGTGGGTGGATGCCTCCCATGGAGCTGAAGATACCATGGGACCTTCCAGGGCAGGAAGAGTAGAGCAGACTTCTGGTCAGCTCAGATGCCCAAAGCCCAGGGTCAGTCTGCTGGGTGGGTCCACTGGCCCTGATGGTGCCTCTCCCTATGACACTGTCCTCGCAGTGAGGGCAGGGCGTCTCACATTCCCTTTAGGTGCCCACTCCCGGGGGCCCAGCGCAGAGCAGGGGCACCAACAGTGCTCGCGCCACAGACGGGACGTCCCCCTTACCTGTGCGGGCACAGGGCGGCCGGACTCGTCTGTGACGCTGACGTTGGGGAAGTCCACAGTCAGTGTGATGACGGTGGTGACCGTCCAGGCCAGCGGGTTGTAGACCACCGCAAAGTGTCCCCCAGGCTCTGGGCCTACACACAGAGAACAGGCTCTACTGCTGGACCCGACCCAACTCAGCCCTGGTGCCTCTTGTAACAAGAGATACTGAGGCAGGTGAGACCAGCCCTGCAGAGTCTGGGCGAAGGACAGACGGACGTGTGGCTCCTACGTGCAGCCCCATCCACATCTGTTCAAGCTGTGTCCTGGTTCCCAGGCAGGCCAGGGGTCATCCCCCAAGAGATGAGGGTCCATGAGCTCCTCACTCATCTCTCCCTGTCAGCCCACTTTACTGGTGAGGACACTGAGGTGCAGAGAGAAGGGTCTGCTGTCCCAGGTGACCCATGTCCTACGGCCTGGCTCCAAAGCCTGAGTGCTTGGCAAAGTACAGATAATCCCCTGGACCTTGGAGGGTCAAGTTCAATCACCAAGGTCATCCTTGGAGGCCTCTTTGGAATGAGCCTGGATTCTCTTTCGGCTCTACCCCCCACCCCACGTGACCGTCTATGACCACGTCCAGTGACTCCCGGACCCCTGAACACTGCACACTGTCCTGTCTCTGGCTTCTGCCCAGGTGGTTCCCATGGCTGGATGCCTTTCTGGGGTCTCCACCTGCCCCTTGCTTGGGGAGCTGTGCCCGTGAGCTCATGGGAATGGCTGGCCCCACTAGACACTGGAAGGACCCAGTTCTGCCTCCCTTTCTATGACCGTAATTCCCTGCTGACCCCAGTCCCTATGGACAGGATTCCAGTCTGCTGCACCCCGGGTCCCCAGGGCCCTTCCAGAGTCTGAAGGTAGGATGGGGCTGTACACAGACACAGAGCAGAAGGCAGAGCTGGGCAGGTGAGGGGAGGGGTGGAGAAGGGAGGGCACGGTGATAGAGGGTGAGTGTGGACCCTAGGGAGGTGGGCGGGCCACCTGCTCCTGCAGGGAAAACAGTTGTCTCTGACTGCCCAGGATTTGCAGGGGTGAAGCCTGTCTGCTCCAGGCAAATGGTGTGACCAGTCATTCTCCAACTGTGAAACCCACAAAGTCAAAAGAATTCTTTCATCCTGTCTGCAGAGCTGGGCAGCACAGGACTACTGGTACCAATCCTACATGTGTGACCCTGGGCAGCTCCATGACCTTTTTGTTCCGTGTGTCCTCAGCTATGAAGTGAGCACAGTAACACTTCCAGCTTTTACATTACATTGTGCAAGCAGTGTGCTTGGCAACATCCAGACTGCGTTAACATTTATTCCTGCCTCTAGTTGGAGGAAGGAATCAGCCCTTCCTCAGTCACAGAGAGGAAACAGGGCTGAGTGAAGTGAAGACACCTTTCCAGCTCACCTTGAAACGAGGACCTCCCCTGGATGGGACTCGAGGCTGACGTTCAGGTGTCCTGGTCCCTCCCTTGACCCTCAGGCTCTCTTCTCAGACTGGGCGGACCCCTGCCAGAGCCCGCTGTGCCCCAGGGGCCTCGCTCACCTGAGTGGGCTGGAGACCTGTCCTGGGTGATGGAGGCCATCAGCTTGTGCACCCCTTGCATCGCGGTGCTCAGGTGCTCCACAAACATGTCACCCACCTTGAGGGCGTGTGTCCCGGTGATGGCGTCGTGGTGCTGGACCTGGGTGCCCGCAGGAGCAGGGCAAGAGTGGGGTCAGGTTGGCCTCTGCTCGGCACCTGCTGACCTGACACCCATTGGACCCTGACTCCCCTTCCCTCTCAGCGGGTGCTGCTGGAGAATTGGGGGTTCCTCCCACTTTACAGAAGAGGAAACTGAGGTCAGAGAGGCTGATGATCTTGCCCAAATATTATTGACCTTGGGAAAACACGTAACTGGGTCCCTGACCCTGGACAGAAAACAGACTTGTGGAAAGGACCCTCCCCAGCTGCCCTCTGTTACCCCGTCATCCCATAAGTGCTAATAACCTGCTCCAGTCAAGCCCCACACATGGTCTTGTACTTGACTGCACTACGTAGGGTGAATGACCTCCTCTTCCCAGAAGGGAAACTTGAGTCCCTGGGGGGTGAAGCCATGTGTCCGCCCACCCTCATGGATGCTTAAGTCAATCCCATCATCCCGCATGCGATGACGAGTCCTGCCAGCAGTTTAGTGACTATGAATGTCATGGGCAATGCGGCCCGTTTCTGACTGGTGAGGAGACAAGTTATAGGAGATCTTGGGTCTCAGTTTTCCCATCTGTACAGTGGGGAACAAGTAAGATGCAGATTCGTGAACAACTTCCTTTGTATCAGCCACGGAGCCCTCCAGCTTACAAGTATCATCACAACTGTTTCATCAATGTGCTGAGCCAGCTTGTGGTTGTCATTTTCCAAGGAGGAAATTGGACCTCAGAGAGGGAAAGTCAGTAGCCTCAGGTCACTGAGCTGAGCTGAGGTTTGAACCCAGCCGGGACTGTTGGACTCCAGTGCTGTTCCACTTTGCCCTTTTCGCTCTGGGGCAGTCTGGCTCTAAATCTTGGCAGGCCATGGCCCTAGCCTTGGGGGCAGCTTCATCATGCATGGTCTTGCGACCAAGGTGACCTCAGTGTTCTCATCTGTAAAAGGGACCTGTAGGACCCGGGACAGGGAGCTGTGCTGACCCAGGGAGGGGGAAGCACACAGCCAGGGGGGTCCAGTCCTGTCCTGTCCTGTCTCTGGGAGGCACTGAGTTACCTCGGAGACCGCCCAGCGGAGCTGCTGGAGTTGCTGCAGGCCCCAGGCCGGGTCCAGGTACGGGTGGGGAGCCGACAGCACGTAGCGTGTGAACATGGACTCCCCGGCGTACAGCAGCGCGCTGGCTCGCCTCGCCAGCGCCTTGAACCCGCTTCGGGAGGCGTAGAATCCGGTCCAGGCATGAAATATTTCTAGAAGTAACAGGTCCGTAGTGGGTGTGAGGTCCTGCCCATGGAGGCCCCTGAGCCCCACATGGGAAATGCTGAGGAAGATGAGGTCAGAGACGGATCTGCCTGGGTCCCCAGGGACACAGCCTAGACTGGGGGGCGATCTCAGGGTTCCTGGTCCAGCCAGGTCAGCAATGGTACAAGATCCCTGGACGACCTGAGTAGCTGGCAGGGTCAGGCTGGGCTGGGGCAGGCCTGGAGACACATGAGTGCTGAAGGACTGTGACAAGGATTAGAATTCAATGTGCACCTGGGCATCTGGGACAGCCCGTAGGGAAAGGCCCTGGAGGACCTCAGGGGAGGAGGGAGAGGGATCGAGCCCGAAGGGCAGGACACAGTGGCAGCCCCTGTGTGCCTCTGGAGACAAAGCGGGGCCTGGACAGGCATGCATTTCAGCAGTTCCCTCTGGTTGTCCAAGGGGGAGGGCTGGCAGCTCCCAGTGGGAGCTGAGAGAGCCCTCAAGCCACTTTCCTGACCCTGGATGCAGAGGTCATGGCCTGACTAAGTCTCCAAGGGGCAGGACCAACCCTGGCTAGTGTCCCACCTGGAACTGAGGCCGCTGCTGGACGTCACCCTTGACTTTTGTGAAAGGAGGGAACTGGTGAAGGAACAGTGGACAGCACGGAGCCCACCTCTGTCTGTCCCCACCCTAGGCAGTCCATGCGGGACAGGTGGGTAAGGTAGGGCTGTCTGCCACCCACTGGCCCTGTGTGCTCCACCAGTGGAGCTGCACAGCCTGGAAACCACCTGTCCCAGCTTTGGTGACATCTCCCTGGCACCGAATCCCCCCTCGACTCCAGAAGCTCTTACCCGAGGAATAGGGCAGGAAGTCGCGGTGGTCTCGGACCTGCCAGGCGACCTGGTCAGAGTGCACAGCCTGGAAGTAGTCACCTAGTGTGGCGTACTCCATCGAGAATTCTAACTCCAACGCGTGACTATTGATGTACTCCATTAAAATGTCCATGTTGGCGAACTGCAGCGAGGCGTTGAAGAACTGCCTGTCACATCCCTGCAGGCCAGGGGACAGAAGCGAGGCCTGGCACTTCTGGGCACAGAGACCAGTCTGCACTTGGAGAGTTCCTCTCAACCCCACGACCACCCCCTACTCCCCATGGTGGAAGCTGAAGCCCCCCATGTGGCTCACTAGCTCTGTCTTCTGGGAGCACAGCGGGTGCTCCATCCAGTGCTGCTGTGACAACAGTGGTGACTGGGTGTCGGGCACTGTCCCCTGAGGGTGTCTTTCCCACTTGACCTCAAATCCAGCCAGTGGAGCAGGTCCTGTCATCACCCCCATTTCACAGGTGAGGACAGTGAGGCCCAGAGGGGCCCAAGTCTCACAGCCCCTGAGTAGGGAGCCAGGATTCAGGCTGAGGCCTCTGCTCCCAGCATTGAGAAGGGGCCAGGAGGGGAGCACTGGGGAGAGGCTGGAGCCTGCATCGGGGAGGGGCTGCATTGGAGGCGGAGGTTGTCGGGGTGATCCAGGGTCGGGGAGGAGCTGGTAGACTGGGTGAGGACTTGGGAAGGAGGACTGAGCCGGGGCTGGGCAGGCCCACTGCCTGGATGGACACTGGAATGGTTAGAGCGGGACACAGAGTCCTTGGTGGACCCAGAAGCTGAGGTCATACCCATGACGGTGCTCCCTGTGCAGAGTTGGGGAGCCAGGGCCTGGGACCCCAACTTACCCAGGGCCAGAGGACATGTGGTGTCCGGAACCAGGTGGCTCGAGGCAACACATTGTTCAACAGGAGACTGGTAAACCCTTGGATGCTGTCCTCAGTGACAGGGATTTCCATGCTGGAGTACAGGCCATCCGTGGGTGGATCTGGGAAGACTGGCTCGCCATCCCAGTAAAATCCCTCACTGAGGGAGAGAGGAGTGTTAGGGCCAGCCCTGAGAAGGGCAGCAGCCTGAGGTCTAGGAGGCCGGCAGGACTCAGCAAGGCCAGAGCCTCAGGCCTGCAGACCCTGCTCGGGGCCTCTGACTCCCATCAGTGGGCAGACAGGGCGGTGGGGGGCAGAGGAGAGCTCTGTGGACAGAAAGCGTCACCTTCCAGCCCTGCAGGACCTCGGGCGCGTTACCCTAAAGCCCGTGATTTTTCAGCTGTTCTGCGGAGCACACACCCGCCAGGCCCCGCTTCCTCCACGTAGATCAGGTGCGAGTGGTGTGATTACTCAGACTTTAGGTGACCTCTGGGCCCTTCAAATCTGATTCCAAGGACCCCGAGCAGGGCTGGGACCAAAACGAGGCAAGTGAGATACTCGCCTTCGCACAGAACTTCGTGCTTGTGAAAATCTCAGTAACAATATAATGAGATCTTCACACTTTTCAAATTAAAAAATAATGCAAAAAACACCATGATGAACAGAATCACAAAATTCTATATGAAGACAGAGCAGTAGTACAAGATCCTCAGACTCAGGGAGACTAAGGACACGAAGGCCTTGGCACTGCCCCCTGAGCCCAGTGCAGCCGACTAACGGCTGCTCCCGCGGGACCTTGGCTGCATGTCCAGGCCTCAGTTGATCTTTCTGTAAGATGGGTGCTCAGTGTGTGCCCTCAGGGCTGGCCGTGAGGGGTGTGGCTGGGGGGTCCAGGGAGGGTGCTGGGTCGGGGACTGGCCCCAGCAGGTGCTCACGAGCAGTAGCCGTACTGGTCCAGGACGTGTGTGAAGATTTCCTGCTGCGCCGACAGGGATCTGGACCCTCGCCACACGAACTGCAGCTCCTGCAAACCCGGAGGGAACCAAGTGAGGGCCCAGGGGCGACACGGCTGCCGGCTCCCCTCCCCAGACTCCACCTGAGAATCCTAGCTTCTGGCACCCGCTCCTCTCAGTGGTTCATGGTCAAGATCTCCCTCTGCTGCCCCCTCCTCAAGATTCCCACTGACGTCCCAAAGCCCCATTGGTGGAGGAATCGGCCCTCCAGACGGTGCCTGCTTGCAGTTTCATCTGACCCTCCTCAGGGCAGGATTCTGCCATGGTCTGCCAGCCGGGCTGTTGCTAACTCTGCTTGAATGCCCCAAGACATGGGGAGCTCACCACCTACCACTAAAGGTACAGTAGTGTTTTTAAGTTCTGATGGTTAGAAAGTGCTCAGGATTACACACAAGGATAAAGCCCTGCTTGTATGAGCACTAGCCCTGGCTCCATACACAGTTTACTGACTCCTCTGTGGTTTGCTCTCTGCCTGTGACTCTCACAGAACCACGCCAAACTCACAGAGTTATCTGTAGGAGCAATGAGCTGCCGGGAGAAGTGTGCTCAGGGTTCAGTGTGGGGCTCAGTGGGGGCTCATTAAAAAGCTTGGTTCTCTTGCCCACCCAGTGCCCAGATCCTCTTTGATAACTCCTACCATCCGTGCAATGACGGCTCCCCAGAACTTTAATAAAAGAATGATCCTACACAAAGTACTTACCATTTGGCTTCACTTTTCCTTCACCGCATTGGGCGGTTATAGCAGTCCTATGTGTCACTGTGTGAAGAGCACCCCACAAAATGCATGCTCAAGTCTTAACCCCCGTCCTCAGATGTGACCTTATTTGTAAATGGTTCTTTGTACCCAGAAGTGAGTGAAAATGAGCTCATGATCCTGGGCCCTCCTGCCAACCAGTAGGGTCCTTATAAAAGCGGGAGTTGGGCCCAGACATGGGAAATATGATCTGAAGACTTGGGGAGAAGTCAGCCACCCCAAGCCAAGGAGGTCTGAGGCCCCCGGGAGCAGAGAGGGGAGTGGCACTATCCCTCTCCTAACCCCCTGAAGAGACCACGGCCCTGAGCAGGATCCACCTCACACTTCTGGATTCTAGATCTCTGAGCCACACACACCTCAGGGGGGCCACAGGAAGTGAGTACTCCAGGACTAAGGTGACTGTGAAATCAGGAGGGCAGTGGCTCCCGCCAGGCCTGGCGCCTTGTTGGAGGGACAGCAGGCATCGGCTGTGGGTCTTCCATGTTACGTTCGTGCCTTAGAAGTCTCCCACACAAGGAAGCCTTATGATGTCCCAGGTACCCTGAATCCTGCCTCCTCTCTGCATCCAGCACTGCTTACTCAGGGCAGGTCTGTGCACTGGAGCGTCCCTCTGGAGACTCAGGGGGAAGAAGGCCCACCCCACCCTGCCTAAGGGGGAGGGGACTCAGAGCAGCAGGGTCCCAGCTGGACCTGCAGGAAGAGAGGGCCACTCATGCTGGGGGCACAGGGCAAAGTCAGGCCTGGGACACCACAGGGCCTAGGCAGCCAAGAACCCCCAAATGCTCTGCCGAGGAGCAGGGGCTCTGAGATGCAGGGGGATAGAGGGGGAGAAGCAGAGGTGAGCTGACACCATTGGATGCCGCTCACCACTCACCTGGTTATCCTGCATGGCCTCCTTCAGGTCATAGTCGATCCTGGAGATGACGTGGGCATTGAAGCCCGCCAGGGCAAAGAGCGTGGGGGTCGTGGCGGATGCACCAAATGGGTCCACCTGCCAGGAGAATTGCGGCCGGACCCCAAATGTTTCATAGAGAAAGCCGTGTCCTTCTGCAAAGAGAGAAGCCTCCTCAGTGGTACAAGAGGGGCCCCTCACCCCCCTCAAAATTAAGACCTGGAGCTGACTGTGGCTCAGATCATCAGCTCCTAATTGCAGAATTTAGTCTCAAACTGAAGGAAATAGGGAAAACCACTAGGCCACTCAGGTATGACCTAAATCAAATCCCTTATGATCATATAGTGGAGGTGAGGAATAGATTCAGTGGAGTAGATCTGGTAGGCAGAATGCCTTAAGAACTATGGATGGAGGTCTGTAACACTGTACAGGAATGGTGACCAGAACCATCCCCAAGAAAAATAAATGCCCGAAGGCAAAGTGGTCGTCTGAGCAGGCCTTACAGATAGAGAAAAGAAGAGAAGCAAAAGGTAAAGGAGAAAGATATACCCAAGTGAAGGCAGAGTTCCAGAGAATAGCAAGGAGAGAGAAGAAATCCTCTTAAGTGAACAATGCAAAGAAGTAGAGGAAAACAACAGAATGGGAAAGACTAGAGATCTCTTTAAGAAAATTGGAGATACCAAGGGACCATTTCATGCAAAGATGGTTACAATAAAGGACAAAAACAGCAAGAACCTAACCTAACAGAAGCAGAAGAGATTAAAAAAAGTGGCAAGAATATACAGGAGAACTTCATGAAACAGCTCTTAATGACCCAGATAATCATGGTGCTGTGATCACTCACCTAGAGCCAGACATCGTGGAGTGTGAAGTCAAGTGGGCCTTAGGAAACATTACTGCAAACAAAGCTAGTGGAGGTGATGGAATTCTAGCTGATCTATTTATAACCCTAAAAGTTGATGGTGTTAAAATGCTGCACTCATGCTAGCAAATTTGGAAAACTCAGCAGTGGCCACAGGACTGGAAAGGGTCAGTTTTCACACCAATCCCAAAGGAAGGTAATGCCAAAGAATGTTCAAATTACCGTACGACTGCACTGTTTTCACATGCTGGCAAGATTATGCTCAAAATCCTTCAAGCTAAGCTTCAGCAGTATGTGAGTCAAGAACTTCCAGATGTACAAACTGGATTTAGAAAAGGCAGAGGAACCAGAGATCAAATTGCCAACATATGCTGGATCATAGAAAAAGGAAGGGAATTCCAAAAAAACCAGCTGTTTCATTGACTACACTAAAGTCTTTGACTATGTGGATCACAACAAACTGTGAAATAGTCTTAACGAGATGGCAGTACCAGACTACATTACCTGCCTCCTGAGAAGCCAGTGTGCACATGTGGCAACAGTTGGAACTGGACATGGAACAAGGGACTGGTTCTAATTTGGGAAAGGAGAGCATCAGGGCTGTGTGTGGTCAGCCTGCTTATTTAACTTATATGCAGAGTACATCATGCGAAATGCCAGGCTGGGTGAATCACAAGCAGGAATCAAGATTGTCTGGAAAAATATCAACAACCTCAGATATGCAGGTGATACCATTTTGATGGTGGAAAGTGAGAGGAATTAAAGAGCCTCTTGATGAAGGTGAAAGAGGAAGTGAAAAAGCTGGCTTAAAACTGAACTTCAAAAAACAAAGATTGTGGCTTCTGGTCCCATCACTTCATGGCAGATAGACGGGGAAAATGTGGAAACAGTGTCAGCTTTCATTTTCTAGGGCTCCAAAGTCAATGCAGTCGGTGACTGCAGCCACAAATTAATATCTATGAAAAACTTGGTGTATTAAAAAGCAGAGACAACACTTTGCCAACAAAAGTCTGTCTTGTCAAAGCTGTGGTTTTTTCAGTAGTCGCATATGGATGTGAGAGCTGGACCATAAAGAAGGCTGAGCACCAAAGAACTGATGCTTTTGAACTGTGGTTCTGGAGAAGACTCTTGAGAGTCCCTGGAACAGCAAGGAGATCCAACCAGTCAGTCCTACAGGAAATCAACCCTGACTATTCACTGGAAGGACTGATGCTGGGAAAGACTGAGGGTAAGAGGAGAAGGGGGTGACAGAAGATGACATGTTTGGGTGGCATAGCTGACTCAGTGGACATAAGTTTGAGCAAAGTCTGGGAGATAGTGAAGGACGAGGAAGTCTGGCGCGCTGCAGTCCATGGCACTGCAGAGTTGGAATGATTTAGCGATTGATCAACAACAAAAACAGCCCCTGCCTCCTGAGGAAGATAGACCCTGTGACGAGGTTCTGAGCAGTGGATGTACCCAGAAGTGATGAGGGTAGTTCTGGGTCACCTTCTCCAGGATGCACTGCCCTCTTCCCTTCATTCCCCTCCCCCTTCCCTGCTGAAATGACACATCAGGGGGGTGAGGCACCTTCATCCATGCAAGGGAGGCAGGGACACCCTATGAGGTGGCAAAGCAGACCGCACCAGCAACTGGAAGCCTCATTTCTCTGTGGCGCCGTGACCCCTGATGGCCAGAACAGCCCGCAGTGTAGACCCCACGCCCCACCCCGCCCTCAGAGAAGTACCCTTCCCTCTTGCTTGAGTCACGTCACTCGGCCACCTTCATGCAGCTGACCCAGCATCCCAATGAGCACACAGACCAGGTCACGACCTCCCTGCCCAGGAATGGAGGGCAGGGTCAGAGTGCAGGGGCAAGGGGCCATTGGAATTGTGGTCTCCGGCTCAGCTGGAGAGACCCGCTTCCTTCCAGTCTTTGGAGTCAGAGAGGAAGGAGGTGGACAGAGGGGCAGCCAGGAGACAGGGAATTACTGGTATTGGTGGGGAAGGGGTGGGCGCAGGCCGAGAGCTGGGGCAGGAATAACCGGGACGGCAGGGTCCACGCAGGACTGTCCCAGGCGTGTCCTTCCCTCTCGGGGACGTTTGCTTCTGTCACTGCAGTTAGGGGAGCCCCAGCCCCCATGTGACCTGAGCTGGGCTCCCTCCCAGAGGGTGGGGTGGCTGGGGACACCCCCCTTGTGTCCTGCCTCTCTTCCAGGCCTCTGCTGAGAATCCCAGCTGGGAAGTATCACCTCATGGAGGGGATGAGCTCACATCCCCAGTGCCTGCTGCCCACACTCAGCTCGTCCTGTCCTCTGAGCTGCTGGGAAAACCGCCATCCCCCCATAGAGGTATTCTATCTAAAACTAAGTCTCGAGAGTCTTTATCAAGACCTAGGAGAATGAAAACACATTGACTCAAACCTATGGGATGCAGTAAAAGCAGTGCTAAGTGGGAAGTTTGTATCACTACAAACCTACCTCAAGAAACAAGAGAACCATGAAATAAACAACCTAACTTTGCACCTAAAGCAACTGGAAAAGAAGAACAGAAACCCCCAAGTTCGTAGAAGGAAAGAAATCATAAACATCAGCGCAGAAGTAAATGAAAAAGAAACGAAATAGAAAACAGCAAAGATCAATGCAACAAAAATATGGTTCTTGGAGAAGATAAACAAAATTGATAAATCATTAGCCAGACTCATCAAAAAATAGAGACTCAAATAAATAAAATTGAAAATGAAAAAAAAAGTTATATCAGACAACACAGAAATACAAAAGATCATAAGAGACTACAATCAGGAAACAAATGCCAATAAAATAGACAATCTGGAAGAAAGGACACATTCTTAGAAAAATATTGCTTTCCAAAACTGAACCAGAAAGAAATAGAAAATATGAACAGGCCAGTCACAAGCACAGATTCCCAAACGGTATTCACAAGATCTTCCAACAGACAAACACTCAGGGCAAGATAGAGTCACAGGTAAATTCCACCAAATTCACAAAACTCTCAAATTTTGAGAACAGCTGATACCTATCCTGCTCAAACTCTTACAAAAAATTGCAGAGGAAAAAATCCTCCCAGTTCATTCTCTGTGGCCACCATCACTGTGATATCAAAACCAGACAAAAATGCCACTAAAAAGAAAATTACGTGTCAATATAACTGGTGAACATAAATGCAAAAATACTCAACAAAATTCTAGCCAACTGAATCGAGCAACACATTAAAAAGATTATGCATCATGATAAAGTAGACTTTATCTCAGGGATGGAAGGATTCTCTAGTATACAGAATATCATCATCGCAAGATACAAAAATCAATCAACATGACATGCCATCGTAACACAATGAAAGATAAAAGCCACATGGTAATATCAGTAGATCAAGAGAAAATGCTACGCTCACTTATGATAAAGGTCTCCAGACAGTAGGCATAGAAGGAGCATACCTAATAAAGGACTTATCTGACAAAGCCATAGTTTCAGGTTCTCATTGTTCTCAACAGTGAGAAACTGAAAGCGTTTCCTCCAAGATGAGGAATAAGACAAGGGTGCACACTCTTGCTACTATTCAACATAGTTTTGAAAGTCTTAGCCACAGCAATCAGAGAAGAAAAGGAAAGCAATCCAGACAGGAAAAGAAGTAAAAGTCTCACAGTTTGCTGATAACATGATACTGTACAGAGAAAACTCTAAAGATGCCACCAGAAAATTACCAGAGGGAATCAGTGAATACAGTCAAGGTACAGGTTGTAAAATTAATACACTGAAATCCCTTGCAGTCCTGTACCCTAATAATGAAAGACACATGTACCCCAGTGCTCACTGCCGCACTGTTTGCATCAGCTAGGATATGGAAGCAGCCTAGATACCTGTCGACACGGATAAAGAAGTTGTGATACGTGTATGCAATGGGATATTACTCAGCCATAAAAAGGAACACATTGGGAGGAAAGGAACCCCAGTGCCGTCGTGATGTCACACACACGGTCCCTCTTTAGTGGCGTGAGGATGGGTAGAGCTCAGCCACACTGCAGTCAGTCCTGGCTCATCCACCGACTTTGTCCTGTGTTTTCCATTCTGCTTGCATTCTCTATTCTATACTCTCTTCTGCAAAGGAGTCTGAGAGCCACGATGCCCCCGCACACGCTGCCTTCAGCGGTGAGCGAGGTGACATGTGTGGAGAGCACTCGGAAAAGGGAGAGGAAGGAGCCTGTTAGCTGCCAGTGCGTGTGGTGACGGAGGGGCCGCTGGCACGGGGGTGGTGACGGCGGCAGCGGCACCGGTGTTGGAGGTGGGGCGGGTGTAGACGCTGATGGTGGCGGCGATGGTGTGATGGCGACGGTGTCGGAGGTGCTGGTGTCGGAAGTGAGGTGATGACGGGCTGCCCTGGCATGGTGGTGATGGTAGTGCTGGGGGTTCGTGATGGACTTGGAGGTGGTTTAGAGGGGGCGCTGGTGGGTGAGGAGAGGGCAGAGGCGGCAGCTGGCCTTACTGATCACTTCCTCAGGACCCACACACTGTACACTATGTGTTCTGCTGGATTTGTCCCAACGTAATCTCGATCACACCCCTTTGAGGCAGATCTTCCATCACGATCGAGCACTTTACAGAGGAGGGGACTGAGGCCTAATGAGGTTGCATCACTAGTCCAGGGTCACAGGGTTGGGATTAGCTGAGTCGGGAGACAGCGAGGCCGGCTGCTCTAGGACCCACACCCTCATCCCCTGCACCCAGGCA
>SRVM01028613.1:0-42049 GCA_007570785.1 Antilocapra americana
ATACTGTATTGTTGTTTTTGCTTCTGGCTTACTTCACTCTGGATAATAATTCCAATAGATATAGCAAAAGCATTTGATAAGATTTAACATCTTTTTTTTATAAGACCTATCAAAAACTGGGTATGAAGGGAAGGAACATACCTTAACGTTAATAAAAGCCATATAACAAAACCAACAGCTGAAAGCTTTTCCTCGAAGGTCAAGAACAAGACAAGGATGCCCACTCTTGCCACTTTTATTAAACTAGTATTAGAATTCCTAGCTATACCGTTTAGACAGGAAAATGAAATAAAAGGCATCCATATTAGAAATGAAGAAGTATCAGTTCAGTACAGTTCAGTTGCTCAGTTGTGTCCGACTCTTTGCAACCCCATGAATCATAGATGTTACTATTTGCAGATGACATGATACTATATATAGAAAACTTTAAAAACACCAAAAAAATTTTAGAACTAATAAATGAATTCAGTAAACTTATAGGATACAAAATCAATAAATGCATGGTATTTCTATATACTGATAATGAACTATCAGAAAAAGAAATTTTAAAAAAATTTCATTTATAATTGCATCCAAAAAATAAAATATCTAGAAATAAATTTAACCAAGGGAGTGAAAGGCATGTATGCTGAAAAGTATAGGAATCATATCAAAGAAATTGAAGAATGCACAAATATAAAAATAAAATATTCTGTATTTATAGATTGGAAAAAAGTGACGTGGTATATCAGCTGAACACAGCATATGTTTATAGAACATTGCACCTCCCAAAATCAGAATACATTCTTTCCAAATGCACATGAAACATTCTCCAGGATATATCACATTCTAGGCTATGAAACCAGTCTCCAAAAATTAAGTTTGAAATCATATAAAGTATCCTCACTACCTCAACACTAGGAAATTAAAACTCAAGTAAGGAAAATAACTAGAAAAAAGCACAAACATTTAAAACTAAACAACATACAAATAAACAATATTGTTAAAATGTTACTACTAGCTAAAGCTATGTATAGATTCAGTGTAATCCCTATCAATATGCAAGTGACATATTTCAAGAACTAGAATAAATAATTCTTAAATAGTATTGAAGTTCAAAAGATCCCAAATAGCTAAGTCAATCTTGAGAAAGAAAAATAAAAATATGGAGGCATTATGACCCCTAATTTCAAACTATGCTGCAAAGCTCTAGTAATGAAAACAGTATAGCACTGGCTCAAAACCAGACACACACATCAGCAGAACAGCTTGGACAAAAGCCTACACATACCTGAAAAATTAATACACAACAAAGGAGCAAAGAACTTACAGTGGAAAATGAATAGTTTCATGAATAAATGATGTAGATAAAACTATATAACCACTTGCAAAATTATGAAACTAGACCACCTGACTTACACCATGGACAAAAATGAACTGAAAATGAATTATAAAATTCCTAGAAGAATATGTAGGTAATAACATCATTCACATCTTTTCTGTGAATCTGATTCCAAAGCAAGGAAAATAAAAGCAAAGGTAAACAAATGGGATTACATCAGCTATTATAATAAGTTGCCACACAGTAAAAGACACCATTATCAAAACAAAAAGGCAGCCTACTGAATGGGAGAAATTATTTCAAATCATATATTCAATAAGGGATGAGTGTCCAAAATATAAGAACTCACATAGTTCAACAACAAAAACACAAACAACCCAATTAAAAATTAGGTAAAGAATCTGAACAGATATTTCTCAAAAGAAAACAAACAGATGGTCAATAGACACATGAAAAGATGTTCAATGTCACTCATTATTAGGGAAATGTAAATCAAAACTATAATGAGATATCACCTCACACCTGTTTGAATTGACTATTATCAAAAAGAGAAGAAATAACAAGTGTCCAAAAGGATATGAAGCAAAGGAAACCCTCATGCTTTGTTGGTGAAACTATAAATTAGTGCAGTCACTATGGAAAACTATAGAAATTCTTCAAATTAAGAATAGAATTAGCATATGATGCACCTACTCCACTTTTGGAGCTTATGTGAAAAACACAAAAGAATACATAATTCCAAAAGATACATACATCTCTGTGTTCATTGCAGAAGTTTTTACTGTAGCCAAGATATGGAAACAACCTAACTGTTCGTCAATGGATGAATGAATTAGCAAAGATGTTTTGTGTACACACACATACACACACACAAAGATATACACACTGGAGTATTGCTCAGCCACATAAAAGGAAAAGAATGAACTATGAAGATAGTCTGATATGTGAAATAAGTCAGATGTAGAAATACAAATACCATGTGATTTCACTAATATGTGAAATCTAAGAAAAAGAAGCAAACAAAATTAAAACAAACTCATAGATACAGAGAACAGATTAACAGTTACCAGAAAAGAAACAGCTTTGGTGGTGAGTGAAATTGGTAAAGAAGGACAATTGTATGGTGATGTATGGTAACTAAACTTGTGATGGTTAACACTATGTGTGCCCTGAATCGCTTGTCATGTCTGACTCTTTGTGGCACTATGGATGTTAGCCTGCCAGGCTCCTCTGTGCATGGGATTCTTCAGGCAAGAATACTGGAGTGGGTTTCCATGTCCTCTTCCAGGGGATCCTCCCAACCCAGGGATCAAACCCACGTCTCTTACATCTACTGCTTTGACAGTCAGCTTTTTTACCATTAGTAACAGTTTGTAGTGGATGCAATATTGAATTATAGTACCATAGTACACCTGAAACTTATACAATTAAAAAAGTAAATATAGTATTACAGATCTGAGAAGATCAGAGCTAATTAGAAGTCAATTCTGCCTTTTTTTTTTTTTTGCCTATCCAGTGAATCCTCTATACAGATATCAATAAATTCAGGTTTAAATAATCTGGTGAAGAGAAAAGGAGAGCTTTTCACTTTATCAATATTCATGAACTATTTATAAAATATAGTGGAAGGTAAGAGAGATAATATGAGGACAGTTTTAAAGAAAAAGAAAGATGAACATGGAAAGCAAATTTATTTGCCTATGCCACTGCCAATTAATAGTCAGATCCACAACTGGGATGTATCCTTGCCTTGAGAACCCCATGAATAGTATGATAAAGCAAAAATATGGATGGACTCTCCAGGTCAGTAGGTGCCCAATATGCTACTAGAGAAGAGTGGAGAAATAACTCCATAAAGTTTGAAAAGACGGAGCCACTGTGAAAACAACACCCAGTTTTGGATGTGACAGTGATGAAAGTAAAGTCCCAATGATGTAAAGAACAATATTGCATAGGAACCTGGAATATCAGGTCCGTAAATCAAGGTAAATTGGAAGCTGTCAAACAGGAGACAGCAAGAATGAACATTGACAATTTAGGCATCATAAACTGAAATCAAGATTTCTGGGAGAAATATAAATAACCTCAACTATG
The DNA here is from genome assembly GCA_007570785.1 of Antilocapra americana. Lineage (NCBI taxonomy): Eukaryota > Metazoa > Chordata > Mammalia > Artiodactyla > Antilocapridae > Antilocapra > Antilocapra americana. The sequence continues at coordinate 3,416 of SRVM01028613.1, forward strand.
GAGATGACACCACCCTTATGGCAGAAAGTGAAGAGGAACTAAAGAGCCTCTTGATGAAAGTGTAAGAGGAGAGTGAAAAAGCTGGCTTAAAACTCAGCATTCCAAAAACAAAGATCATGGCATCCAGTCCCATCACTTCATGGCAAATAGATGGGGAAACAATGGAAACAGTGAGAGACTATTTTATTGGGCTCCAAAACCACTGTAGATGGTGACTGCAGACCAGTCTTTCAATTTCATTAAGACTTGCTCCTTAGAAGAGAAGTTATGACAAACTTAGACAACATATTAGAAAGCAGATATATTACTTTGCCAATGAGGTCTGTGTAGTCTAAGTTATGGTTTTTCCAGTAGTCATGTATGGATGTGAGAGTTGGACCATGAAGAAGGCTGAGCTGAGTGCCAAAGAACTGATGCTTTTGAACTGCTGCATTGGAGAAGACTCTTGAGCATCCCTTGGACTGCAAGGAGATCCAACCAGTCCATCCTAAAGGAGATCAGTCCTGGGTGTTCATTGGAAGGAATGATGTTGAAGCTGAAACTCCAATACTTTGGCCACCTCATGCACAGAGTTGACTCATTGGAAAAGACCTTGATGCTGGGAAGGATTGGGGGAAGGAGGAGAAGGGGATGACAAAGGATGAGATGGCTGGATGGCATCACCGACTTGATAGACATGAGTTTGGGTAAACTCTGGGAGTTGGTGACGGAAAGGGAGGCCTGGCATGCTGTGGTTCATGGGGTCACAAAGAGTCGGACACGACTGAGTGACTGAACTGAACTGAACTGTTTAAAAAAATAAAAAAATATAGGGACTTCCCTGATGGTCCAGTGGTTAAAAACCTCTGCACTCCCCCATGCAGGGCTGCAGAGGTAAGGGTTCAGTCCCTGGTCAAGGAACTACATTCCTACATGCTGTGTGGCTCAGCCAAAATAATAATAATAATAAAGTAATCACATGTCTCTAAAAAGAAAAAAAAATGCTAAAACTTCTCTAAATGATTGTGATTATTATACAAGATGCTTCTAAAATGAAGAATACATGTGTAAAGTAATTTAGAAAATATTTTATCTGAATAAAATTTAAAACAACTCATCAGCTATGTAGCTAAAAATAGGACTTGCATATAAAATTACAGAATTAAGGACTTAGGGAACAAACGATATTTCTAAAATGAATTTTTAAATTTAACAGATTTGCTTTTCCATTTATTTAATCTGATTAGAATAAAATTCAATATTTTCTTTTTTTGTATCTCTGAAATGCAGACTTCTTTACATATTAACAGTTAATATCAATATTGATTGTCAATCATATATTTTGGATTATCTTATTCCTGTGGGGAAAAATATATATGTTAACTTTTCTCACCACCATCTTATAGTGTACATGAATGTTCAAAGAACTCTAATTTTCTGTGTCAAATTTCCCTCCATCACTTCCTCATTTTACTTCTTTTTAATACATTTTTAATGATACTAAAGAGTACCTTTAGTAATAAGGTGGGAAACCATTTCCTTCTCCTTGGAGAAGATGATGAGTGGAAAAAAATTTTTTTTCCATAAAGCTAATACTATCACGTGTCTCCTCAGAACTCTTCAAGCCTGTCAAGAGTACAGTAGACTTAAATGTTTTATTCAGAAAGAAAACTGGTTAGAATGCTGTGTATAGCTATACTGTCTCTTGTTTTTTTGAACACTTAATCTTAAACACTACATCAGCTCTAATGAATTACCTATTCAGCAATTTCTCATTCATGTATTTATATTCAGTTAGTCAAATCATCTGTTTTTGTATTTTTATGACCTATGTTTTGTTAGCTGTAGGAAATGGAATCCTTACATTCACAAAAGACATTGTTAAATGCTGGGAAAATAACAGATTATGTGATACTTTCCTCTATGCATGCTTAGTTGTGAAGGAAGAAATAAAGAAAAAACTTTTTACAAGTAATATTATTAGTACCCTCTGACCTAGCCATGTGAAATTCCTTGTAGGTAAAACACTTATTCTTCTTTTGCTCCTATTTTTTGGTACCTCCATCTTTCTACTTTACATATTAATAATTTTCCTTTACATGTAATTTTTAAAAGACTTACTGCCTACTCTGTTTTAGAAAGAAAAAAAATGCTATTAGCACCTTCTCTAATGATTTAAATTAAATTTAATTAGTTAATGTCAAGTAATTGGACAATGAAAATATCTCAGTAAGAAGCTTAGCTGAAGATTTTCAATACTGTAGTGAGATACATGAACAGAAAAATTGTGCAAAAACAAAAGCTGAATTGATCTTGTTTTATGTACCCTTCATAAATCATCTTCTATCAAACATGTCCTACTTACTAAAAATAAAATTGTTTCTTATAGATCCTGACATTTCATATATTATATGAAATGGGATACTCAAGTATTTCAGCTTTGTTGCTCTCTCATCTAGTAGACATTTTTATTTTTGTCAAATTAAATACTTTTAGCACAGTTAGGTATCCATTGATAGATAAATAGACAAATGCCATCCTTTGTGTTCCATTTTCAAAAAGCAGATACAATTAAATTTTTGTTATATGCTATAAAATTAATTCACAACTGAGGATGAGTTTTAAATTACTTGTACTGAAATTGAGATCATTCATCATTACAAATAATTGCATCTGGCAGGAATTCATAGAAACAACTTCACACCATGACTCTTGATGAGTTCACTATTCCTAACTGTGACATATCCTTTCATCTTAACTGGAAACCTCAGGAGTAGACTGTGTTCGTAATTGAAAATATAATTGAAAACAAAATAGCACACAATGTCATTTGGAAAGTCAAAGTTATGATTTGCACATGCATTGAAGTAAAATTAACCATGTACCAAAAACATAGATGTCAAATTCAAGAGTGTTTTAATAATCCATGAGCAATTACATGTAAGGGGGAAAAGATAGTTGAAATAAATTTATTTTCTTAATAAACTGTTTTGTTTATTCACAAAAGACCTTTGTATCTGAAAGTGAGTCAGTATTTTCTCTGGATGTTGAAAACCATTATTTATATCTACATTTGTGTAATGTAGTCATTCAAGACACTGACTCTGAACAGAATAGACAAGATGCTATAGTTTGAATACTGTCTCTACTTACTAAATATGTGACCTTGGACAAGTATCTTAATATCTTCAGGTCTCAGCTTCCATATCAACAAGAGGAGAACATCAGTATTAACCATGGGATAAGGTGGCACAGTGTTAAAGAATCTGCCTGTCAGCGTAGGAGATGCAAGAAATGCAGGTTTGATCCCTGCATAGGGAAGATCCCCAGGAGTAGGAAATGGAAACTCACTCCGGTATTCTTGCCTGGGAAATTCCATGGACAGGGGAGCCTGATAGACTACAGTCCATAAGGTCGCAAAGAGTCAGACACGACTGAGCGACTGAGCACACACACACAAGAATGCTACAAAGACTAAATTAGATCATGTGTGCAAAGTGCAAAACATGGTGGTACAACTAAATGAACACACTTAATCATGAGGTGCTCTTGCCAGGTTGGTAGTGAGTAATCCACTGAACAAAACATCATCTTATCACCCCCTTGCTCAGATCACTTTAGGTACCAACTGCTACAATTTAGATTTTCCAATTGTGGAAACTGAGGTAAAGTAAACAGCAAATGTCTGTTAGGGATAAGCATCAGTGAAAAGAAAGCAAAGAGCACAGTTAGGTAGAGGGAACAGTGTAATACAACCCTTGGCAAGTCTACTAGAGAGCTCCAGAGCCTAACAGCTATCCTGTGTCAGGTAGAAAAGACCTTTCCTTAACACCCTACCTAGCCCTTACTCCATCATCTTCAAATGCAAGCCTGCCCTATGGAAAGGATGACTTCAGGCAAGTGAGCTCCCGCTAGCCTACCCTGAAGGGGCTGGCTGCTACAGCAAATACTTTCTTGAAGTGGGGGCCTATGTAGCACATCTCTATGCATGCCGCATTCACATCCACTGTCTTAAAATTTATAGATATGTATGTGAAAGTCTCTCAGTTGTGTCCGACTCTGCAACCCCATAGACTCTACAGGCTTTGGGATTCTTCAGGCTGGAATCCTGGAGTGACTAACTTTTCCTTTCTCCAAGGGATCTTACCAACCCAGGGATCAAACCCAGGTCCCCTGCATTGCAGGTGGATTCTTTACCAACTGAGCCAGGAGGGAAGCCCATAGATACATATATTTATATTTAATTATTTTAAAAGTACTTGAAATCCCTGAAAGTAAATTTAACAGCCTCCTGCTGTACCTTCCCCAACAATAATAAATTGAATAAGAAAAACAATTTGATGATATGAATAAATGAATACTCACTAACATCTAAACTTTTAAATAAGAATTTTACCTCTAATATTTCACCTATTTCTACACATTTAATGTCCTCTCCCTGTTTTTAATACCTTATTTATTTTTCTTCAGACCTCTTTCTATTCTTTATTTTATTCACTCCATTCTACTTTCTTAAGTTTCTTTCATCTACTGAGATTTCACTGGCATTATAAATATTCCTTGGCAAGAGTTGGCTTATTTTACACTTCTTTACTCTACTATTTTCTTTCCTGAAATACTCAAAGAGCAAATGTATTTGCACATGAATACTCTATCACAAGAGAAACAAAGAAGGAAGATGGTATCTTTCATTTTCAATGGCCTTTTGCCCCATTATCCTGGCTCTGGGGCTACCTAGTGCTCTATGTTTTCTTTCCCACAGATCAATAGCTGCTTTTGTACAGAAATATTCATCTGGAAACCAGATGAAGATGTCTCTTCTCTGGAGACATCTCTTGCTTCCCTTCTATTAACTTAGAGACTTTCATGCTGTCCTTTCTAGCTCCTCCTGGTTTCAAAGTCTTTAAACATCTTATCTTCACTACCTAGAAATACTGCCCACCCTCTTTAGGGAATAAAATATCTACTACTCTCAGTTCTTAGTTGAAATGTAACTTTATCAAAAAATCCAGCCTTGACCATCCATAGTCTATGTTCTCAGAGCTCCTTTTTCTTTTTCTTTGTAACATTGATCACGAGTACAGTAAGCATATGTTAGTGTAATTAGTTATTAATAATGATATTATAGTATGAAGAGTTGCATATCAATAATAAGATGTTTGTTGCTATATTTTTACTTCTTAGCACTCAGAATGTACTCCAGTTCTGGAATACACTCAGTGATTAACAAATATATGGTTGATTAATTAATAAATGAGTAAAAAATAAGGTGTCATTATAAATAATAAAAAAGTAAACATAAGATGCTCAAGACTATTTTGGTCTTTTGCCATATCTATATAAATATCCTATAAAGTAAGACTTCAAAAAACAAAAACCTCATAAATGGTAAGTAAAGAAATTTCTCTTTTAAAATTGGCACTCATTTAGCTTTTTTTGGTACTCTCAAGAAATCTATTTGTGATTTCTTTCACTGTGAAACTCAGGGTTATAGTCAAATCATTCTTAAGCTTCCAGTATCAGAGGGGCATAAAATCAGTGGTCATACAGATTATAATTTAAAAAAACACTTTATTTCTATACTTAAAGAAAAGTTGGTTTATATCCCATTATACAATTTACTATATGCCCATCAACAATATGGGTTAATATATTTCCAAAGTATTTCTTTAGTCTATAAACATATTTTTCTTTGTAAGTACTTTTTAAAAAGCTTGACTTATTTTTTGTTATTTCAAAACCCCAAAAGAACAATATAATATATCATACATCTATGTTCAAAGAAAGGGAGTTTGATAGATTCACAATATAATTATCACTAGCTAGGTTATTTGAAGCATTCTCAAAATGTAATTGCTCGCTGAACACTTCAAATTTGGAAAGTCTGGAAACTCTTCTAGTCTAAACTCATGTATTCTTTAAACAAATAGTACTTAAACACATACTGTACTACACTCACATTCTTTTCTCTGTGTGAACTTGTGTGTGTGTGTTTATGAACACTTGTACATACACAACAGAAAGTCATAGTCTAGGTTAAAAACAGAAAAGTTAATCTGCTATATTGATATAAAATTAAGAATTTTTAATATAGTATTTCATCAGTATTAGTTTTACTTCAGTACTTGTGTGTCTTGGCAAAATCTTCATAGAGTAGGTGTCATAAGAGTTGAGCCTTTAATGGATCTGTAAGAGTTATCCTGCTACTCTTGTACCTTGAACATAGTGATTATGTTGAAAAATGAAGAGAACAAGTTAAAGATAATGGGATAAGACCATGAATTGCATATTCATACTAAGCCCTTTAAACATTATTTTCTGGAAAATGGGGACCACTGGAGGATTTTTAAGCATTCAACTTTCAGAATGGAGATATATATTCAAAGTAATAGTTTCTTTTGAATTAGTAACAATTATACTTTTTTCATTAATATAAAAATTATTACTTTAAATATTTAGGTCATCATTGCTCATAAATAAAGGATATATATAAAGATAGATAAATGGAATCCTTTTGAGTGTTTAGTGTTTTGTCTGAAGTCATTTCTATGAGGACAATGAGTAATAGTTAAGTATGAAAATATAGTAGTGCTAGATCCTTTTTCTAGGGTGCAGTAAGATGTGACCTGAGTAATTTTTGGAATCCTAAGCCCATTACCAAGTTGCAACGTATCTATATAAGAAAAGATAAATTGAAAGTAGGCTGTTGGATGATAGAAAGAGCTTTGCTTTAAGAAATTTAGTCTTAAATTCAGTTCAGTTCAGTCGCTCAGTCATGTCCAACATTTTGTGGTCCCATGGACTGCAGCTCGCCAGGCCTCCCTGTCCATCACCAACTCCCGGAGTTACTCAACTCATGTCAGTTGAGTCGGTGATGCCATCCAACCATCTCATCCTCTGTCGTCCCCTTCTCCTGCCTTCAACCTTTCCCAACATCAAGGTCTTTTCAAATGAGTAAAAAGGAATTTCCTGTCTTTTATTCAAATAGCAGATCTATTATCACTTTACTCCTCTGTGTGGGGAAAGACAGACTGTACTTTTCTCTTCAAATCAAGTAAAGGGGCCAGTAAAGACCCACTTTGAGTCACAGGAGGTGCTTTTCAGAAAGGATGAATCCTATTCCTTGATGGATTCCTATATAAACTACAGAAACTTCTTGACTACTATCAGAGCTGAGCACACATGAGTTCTTTTTTTTTTATTTTTTTAATTTTTTTTTTATTGTTTTTGCCATACAATGTCATGATATCACCATGGGTTTACATATGCTCCCCCTCCAGAACCCCCCTCCCTCCTCCCTCCCCCCCGGGAAATCTCGCTGCACCAGCCCCGAGCATCAATCCTGGGCTGGCGATTGATTAGACATATGATAATTAACATGTTTCAATGCCCTTCTCCCATATCATCCCACCCTTACCCTCATCCACAAAGTCCATGAGTCTATTCTATACATCTGCGTTCCTTTTGCTGTCTCGCATGTTGGGTTCTCGTTACCGTCTTTCTAAATTCCATATATATGCGTTAATATACTGTATTGTTGTTTTTGCTTCTGGCTTACTTCACTCTGGATAATGGGCTCCAGTTTCGTCCATCTGAGTAGAATTGCTTCAAATGAATTTTTTTTTAATGCTGAGTAATATTCCATTGTGTATATGTACCACATGAGTTCTTTAGATTAGAAGCTGCTCTAAACAATATGATAAAGAAGGAGGGCTGCTGTTATAGTGAACTGCAAAAGTGAAGATTTTTCATGTGCAGTCTATACCATAGAAGATATCTGGGCTAATCTTAAGAAGATCCTTCACAAAACGTCTGCTTGTCGAGTTGAATAGAGCCCTGAAGTATGATGCTATAGGCAAGGAGCTGAGAAAGAGTCATGGAAATGTGGCCAGAGTATGTAGTGCCCAAATGTATTTCAGAAGCTTAAATAGTGAAGGGAGTGGGGAAGGGGCAGGCAAGTGTTTCAAGATTCTACAGAAATGCCCTGACAGAGAGAAAACCAGTTGTTGGACCCCTGCCATGGCAGACTTAGTGTTGAATAGCCTTCAGTGGTCAAGCTCCTCCATCCATGGGATTCTCCAGGCAAGAACACTGGAGAGAGTTGCCATTTCCTTCTCCAGGGGATCTTTTTGACACAGGGATCGAACCTGGTTCTCCTCCACTGCAGTCAGGCTCTTTACCATCTGAGCCACCATGGACTCCTTCAGTGGTCAAAGGAGGATCAAAAAATACTGCTGCTTAGGTGTAGTGACTTTGCCCCTTTACCTCTAAACATTACTTCTTGACCTGGAAGGAAATAGAAGCAACATGGTAAATAAAAAAGGAAAGGTAGGGGTAAGGTAGGGTACCTTATCCCCTTGTAGAAACATGGATCGAGTCTGCTTAACCTGGAGGAGAGAAGCTTTGGTTTGGAAGAAAGATGGACATACTTTATTAAATAGAGAGAAAGTTGAATGTATTATAATTGTAGCATGCAAAACAAAGCATGCATTTCTTTGATATAAAACATTCATAGTGACTTCAGCAAAGCCAGGTACCATATGATTATGAGGAAATATAATCAAAATGATGTATATTTTGAATAGTTTATTATGCATATTTGAGGTTGTTAATATCTCTCTTGGGTATATTGATTACAGCTTGTGATTCATCCAGATGGGCATTTTATGTGGTGTACTCTGCATATAAGTTAAATAAGCAGGATAACAATACAGAGACTTGTATACTCCTTTCCCAATTTTGAACCAGTTTGTTGGTCCATGTTCTGTTCTAACTGTTGCTTATTGACCTGCACACAGGTTTCTGGTATTCCCATCTCTTTAAGAATTTTCTGCAGTTTGTTGTGATCCACACAGTCAAAGGCTTTAGTATTGTCGGTGAAGCAGAAGTAGATTTTTTCAGGCATTTCCTTGCTTTATCTATGATCCATCTGATGTTTACAGTTTGACCTCTGGTTCCTCTTCCTTTTCTAAATCCAGCTTGTATATCTGGAAGTTCTCAGTTCACATACTGTTGAAGCCTAGCTTGAAGGATTTTGAGCATTACCTTGCTAGCATGTGAAGGGAGCACAATTGCATGGTAGTTTGAGCATTCTTTGGCCTTTTCTTTCTTTGGGATTGGAATGAAAACTGATTTTTTCCAGTCTTGTGGCCACTGCTGAGTTTTCAAATTTGCTGTCATATTGAGTACAGCATTTAGCAGCAGCATCTTTTAGAATTTGAAATATATCAGCTGGAATTCCGTTACCTCCATTGGTTTTGTTTAAACTAAGACCCATTTGACTTCACATTCAAGAATGTTTAATTCTAGGTGATTGACCACACCACTACAGTTATCTTGGTCATTAGACCTTTTTTGTATAGTCCTTCTGTGTATTCTTGCCACCTCTTCTTAATTTCTTCTGCTTCTGTTAAGTCCTTGCTGTTTCTATCCCTTATTATATCCATTTTTGCATGAAATGTTCTGTTGGTGTCTCCAATTTTCTTGAAGAGATCTCTAGCCCTTCCCATTGACTTAAGAAGGCTCTCTTATCTCTCTTTGCTTTTCTCAGGAACTCTGCTTTCCATTGGATATGCATTTCCCTTTCTCCTTTGCCTTTCACTTCTTTTCTTTCAAAGCTATTTATAAAAACTCCTCAGACAACCATTTTGCCTTCTTGCATTTCTTTTTCTTGGAGATGGTTTTGGTCACCGCCTCCTCTACAATGTTACGAACCTCCAATCTTAGTTCTTCAGGCACTCTACCTGATCTAATCCCTTGAATCTATTTGTCCTTTCCATTGTATAATCATAAAGGATTTGATTTAGGTCATTGCTGAATGATCTCATGATTTTTCTCACTTTCTTCAATATAAGCCTGAAATTTGAAATAAGGAGCTCATGGTCTGAGCTGCAGTCAGCTCCGGGTCTTAATCTGGTGGCTGTATAGAGCTTCTTGATGTTCAGCTATATATAATCAATCTGATTTTGATATTGACCACCTGGTGATGTGCATGTGTAGAGTTATCTCTTGTGTTGTTGGAAGAGGGTGTTTGCTGTGACCAGTTTGATGTCTTGGCAAAACTCTGTTAGCATTTGGCCTGCTTCATCTAAGTCCAAACCTGCCTGTTACTCCAGGTATCTCTTGGCTTCCTACTTTTTCATTCCTATCCCCTCTGATGAAAAGACTTTTTTTTTTTTTTAGTGTTAATTCTAGAAGGTCTTGTAGGTCTTCATAGAACCATTCAACTTCAGCATCTTTGGCATTATTTGTTGAGGTATAAATGGTTTGCCTTGGAAACAGACTGAGGTCATTCTGTCACTTTTGAGATTGAACCCAAGTTCTACATTTAGGGGCTTCCCCCAGATCTCAGTAAGTAAAGAACCCATGCCAGTATTCTTACCTAGAGAATCCCGTGGAAGAGGATACTGGCAGGCTACAGTCTATAGTATCACAAAGATGACTCAAGCAACTTGGCATGCATCCATGCTCTGCATTTTGGAATCTTCTGTTACCTATGAGGGCTACTCCATTTCTTCTAACGTATTCTTGTCCATGGTAATATTTATAATGGTCATCTGAATTAAAGTTGCCCATAATTAATTATATGCAAAATCAAAAATAACATACAATTCTATCACCTTATGTATGCTACAGTTATTAATTTCATTATATTTAAATATACAAACTTTACCAAGAGCCGTATCTTTTATATTACAATTCTAAATTCCCAATATCATTTTATTTTAATTGTAATATATTTCTAAGACCATTATTCTGCATATCAGATCAGAGAGAAGAGATATTGAATATTATCATAAATGCTAAATTTCTTGAATTAAATGGAAGACATTTTCCTCTTTTTCTTTTCTACAATATTTATAGAAGCCCAATTTTAAGCACAAGATATACATGAAGGAAAATAATTTATCTTAAATAGATGCCACAGTAGATCTTAAAACTTACTGCTCTGTTAGCTTGCACAAATTAATTTTGCTATACCACATCACAATGGTCAGAATGGCTATCATTAAAAACTCTACAAATGTCATATACTGTAGAGGACACAGAAAATAGGGAGCCCTCCTACACAGTTGGTGAGAATGTAAGTTGGTATACCTACTATGGAAAACCATAATAGCTCTGAAAGTGAAAGTGAAAGTCATTCAGTCATGTCCGACTCTTTGTGACCCTTTGGACTATACAGTCCATGGAATTCTCCAGGCCAGAATATTGGAGTGGGTAGCCATTCCCTTCCCCATGGGAGAAGTAACTCTGAGTTTCCTCTGAAAACAGAGAAATAGAGCTACCATATGATCTAGCAATCTCACATCTGGGCATATACATCATATATATGTATATATATATGATATATATGGTCTGCCTTCAATGGAGGAGACATGGGTTCAATCCCTGGGTTTGGAAGATCCCCTGGAGTAGGGCATGGCAACCCACTCCAGTATTCTTGCCTGGCAAATTCCATGGACTAGGGTGGCCTGGTGGGCTACAGTCAATGGGCTTGCACAAGAGTCAGACACGACTGGGTGACTGACTAACACACTCAGTAGCTGAGTGACATTCCAGAAGATCACTCTAGAAATGTCAGTGTGCTTAATGATAGGACAAGCTACGATTGGATTGCATTAAACTAAATACGACTGGCTTTACCTAACAAAATAACAATAAAAACAGTAATAACTTCTCTTTGTCTTCTGGCTACAAAAATTAGCATATAATAAAATTTTCCATGGATTCAGAAGCAAAGAAATACACAAATGGCAAAGGATGTTGTGTCTATATAGCTTTATTGCCGTCAAAGCCTTCACTATCTGAACCTTCTTCCCCACCTTGTGACATCTGGCCCACTGTACTGAACAACATTTCCCTCTTTTAAAACAAATTCTCAGTTTGTAAAAATGTCTACATTTAAGGTTCTAATTCTTTTGGTGTTTTCTGTGGTTCTTTACTATTTTTATTCCATTTCATGGTATACAAATAACAAGCACTAGCTTATGAATAAGAGATGAACCATAGATCATTTCATAGCAATGTCTTAGATAGGTCTGGGCTCATAGATAGCTACTCAGATAGAAATCAGTCTGTATGCAATATTTTTTGAATAATCAACTTCATGAAGTTGTGCACCACATATGCATTTACAATGTAGTAAATGTGCACTTAACTTTCACTTGTCCTAATTAACACACTTATTTCCATTTTCCTTTAAAATATACTGACTAGTACCCATAGCATTTGTATGTATAAAGATACTTTAGTACCTTTATACACTTCCCCCACTGGTTGAATGTTTACCAGCAGTTAGTTCTGTGTATTTCCAGACCTGTTTATTGTCAATTGCATTTGTTGTTGTAATCTGGAAAATTGATTAAAATATTGTATAGATTGATGAACTCTGAAAAAAGAGATGATTAATTCAATGACAAATCTCCACAAGCAAGTCATATATAGGTCTTACATTTTCCAAAAGGGCTCTACAGAATGAGACTGAACTGAATTTAAATTCAAATTTTAAAACTAAAGCAATAGAAATGAAAGCCTGGTGGCGGGAAGTTTTTATTGGAGTGCGGCTGAAAGGAGAGAAATTTGGCTCTCCAGTACAACTTTAGAATGGCATCCATTTCAGTGGCATTAAAGAATTAACACTTTGAGTGTTGGTTTTGAACTTTTAGGCTGTCTCCATTTTTAAAATGTAAAAAAGGTTGCATTGAACATCTTTGAATCAAAAGCTCTAAGTGAGGAACTGGATTCTATAACGAGTGAGCTACATGCAGTAGACATTCAAATCCAGGAGCTTCTGGAAAGGCAGCAGGAGCTCATTCAGAAAAAAAATGTACTAACGAAGAGAATAAAGCTGTGTTTAGAGGGTTCCGATGCTGGGGAGAGCAGTGAATGTGATTCTTCACCTGCCTCTTGGAATAAAGAAGATTTTCCATGGTCTGGTAAAGTTAAAGATGTTCTACAAAATGTCTTTAAACTGCAGAAGTTCAGGCCACTTCAGCTCAAAACTATTAACGTCACAATGTCTGGAAAGGAGGTATTTCTCATTGTGCCTACAGGAGGGGGAAAGAGCTTATGCTACCAGTTACCAGCAATGTGTTCAGATGGTTTTACCCTTGTGATTTGCCCACTAATCTCCCTTATGGAAGACCAGTTAATGGTTTTGAAACAATTAGGAATTTCAGCTACCATGTTAAATGCTTCTAGTTCTAAGGAGCATGTGAAATGGGTTCATGCTGAAATGGTAAATAAAAACTCCAAGCTAAAGCTGATTTATGTGACTCCAGAGAAAATTGCAAAAAGCAAAATGTTTATGTCAAGACTAGAAAAAGCCTATGAAGCAAGGAGATTTACCCGAATTGCTGTAGATGAAGTTCATTGCTGTAGTCAGTGGGGCCACGATTTCAGACCTGATTATAAGGCTCTTGGTATCTTGAAGCGGCAGTTCCCTAATGCGTCGCTTATTGGACTGACCGCAACAGCGACCAGTCATGTTTTGAAGGATGCTCAGAAAATATTGTGTGTCGAAAAATGTTTCACTTTCACGGCTTCTTTTAATCGGCCAAATCTCTATTATGAGGTTCGGCAGAAGCCCTCAAACACTGAAGATTTTATTGAGGACATTGTAAAGCTCATTAATGGAAGATACAAGGGGCAATCAGGAATCATATATTGCTTTTCTCAGAAAGACTCTGAACAAGTTACAGTTAGTTTACAGAAACTGGGGATTCCTGCAGGTGCATACCATGCCAATATGGAACCAGAAGATAAGACCAGGGTTCATAGAAGATGGTCAGCGAATGAAATTCAGGTAGTTGTGGCAACAGTTGCATTTGGTATGGGAATTGATAAGCCAGATGTGAGGTTTGTTATTCATCATTCGATGAGTAAATCTATGGAAAATTATTACCAAGAGAGTGGCCATGCAGGTCGAGATGACATGAAAGCAGACTGTATTTTGTATTATGGCTTTGGAGATATATTCAGGATAAGTTCAATGGTGGTGATGGAAAATGTGGGACAACAAAAGCTTTATGAGATGGTGTCCTACTGTCAAAATGTAAACAAATGTCGTCGTGTATTGATAGCTCAACATTTTGATGAAGTATGGAGTCCAGAAGCATGTAACAAAATGTGTGATAACTGCTGTAAAGAGATTTCATTTGAAAGGAAGAACATAACTGCATACTGCAGGGATCTTATTAAGATCCTGAAACAGGCCGAGGACCTGAATGAAAAGCTCACTCCACTAAAACTGATTGACTCTTGGATGGGAAAGGGTGCCTCGAAACTGACAGTAGCAGGCCTTGTTCCTCCCACACTTCCTCGTGAAGACCTGGAGAAAATCATTGCACACTTTCTCATACAGCAGTATCTCAAAGAAGACTACAGTTTCACAGCTTATGCTACCATTTCATATTTGAAAGTGGGACCTAAAGCTCATCTTCTGAACAACGAGGCACACGTTATTACCGTGAGAGTAAAGAAGCCCATGCAGAACTGTTTCAGGACTGAATCACCTCAAACCTGTCATTCTGAAGGAACTGATAAAAAGAGGGAAGAAAAAACTCCAAGTAACTTCCTGAAGAGGCCTGCAAACATGCTTCAGCAACCTGATTGTAAGAATACAGGGGCTAAGAAAAGAAAAATTGATAATGCATGAGATGAGTGTTTCTAAATTTTCCAAGAAAAAAGCTTATGCATGGATACACTATTAGTTTTGCAGTTAATCAGAAGTTTAATTTTAAGACAGTTTCATTAACATTTTATACATATGGAGTTACGTTTTCAGAATTTATTTCTGAAGTATTGAAAACTTGAGAATTTGAGACATTCTGAGGTCTTGAGATCATGAATTGCATAAATTTACAGTATGAAACAGGAATAATAAATTAACTTTATTGTAAAACTCTTTAAATGTAAAATACATAAGAGATTAAGTTCATATAACTTTGTTAAGTTCTTTATGCCTTGCAACAACTAGCTGTATTTTTCTTTCCACAAAACTGGCTTACAAAGGCTGATCATAGAAAGTGAGTGATTTCATGTAACAATACCTGTAGAATGCAAATAAGGAAGGAATAGGTATCAATACAAATAATATAGCAAGTAAGATACTGCTACACATCTGCTTAAGTAGATTACATCGGTAAGCTTCTTGTAACCACAGCCTGCCTTTGATGTTTCACTGTCAAAGAATGGCTCTGGTATGTTAACCAGACACCACCCTGTTGACTGAGTAGATAACAGGCTAATTTGTTTCAAAGCTAAATCACAAATGAATGTCTCTAAGTTTAAAACACAGAAATGAATACTTCAGACTTATTTTTACATAATTAGTGGTCAATTTTGTCAGAAAAAAAAAATCTATGAATAAATTATTTTAAATTCAAAAAAAAATAAAACTAGAGCAACATTTAAAAGTTATAAAATGATTTGTTTGTTTTGCTGATTTATCTTTGATTTATCACATTTATTAGTGATTTTGGTATTACAACTAGTGGGATAATTATTAATTTCTGTAATAAAAATAAATGCAATAGAAAAGAGTTAAGTTTCTTTGAAATACTAATTTTAAACCAATAGAAGAACTCTCAGGGTTATTCATTTCCTTTGCTACTTTTGTCAGTTCCAGTACTTTAATCTGTGATGAACATGGGGAGGTATAATTGTTTATGTTCAATAGCACATCTTGCTGTGCCCATGTCTGGTGAACTAGAAATTAAACTTCAGCTATAGTTGTATTTTGTGTGTGTGTGTGTGTGTGTGTGTGTGTGTGTGTGTGTTTTGAGATACAATAATCCCATTTTAGTAAAATGCTGATTGACAAAATCTCACTGGAAACATTTGTTAAGTGCGAGAGTAAGTTAAGAGTTTACTGTGGACAAATTTTTGGTCAAAGGAGATCTGAATCTGATGTCCTCTTTTAATCTAAGCACTCTTGAGAGGTCACTTTCCTGTTTATTTAGATGAACTAAACATGTTGAACATTTTTGGGTTCCAGAAACACTGCAGATAGTGACTGCAGCCATGAAATTAAAAGACGCTTGCTCCTTGGAGCAATGACCAACCTAGACAGCATATTAAAAAACAGAGACATTACTTTGCCAACAAAAGTCCGTCTAGTCAAAGCTATGGTTTTTCTAGTAGTCATGTGTGGATGTGAGAGTTGGACTATAAAGATAGCTGAGCGCTGAAGAATTGATGCTTTTGAAATGTGGTATTGGAGAAAACCCCCAAGAGTCCCTTGGACTGCAAGGAGATCCAACCAGTCCATCCTAAAGGAAATCAGTCCAGAATATTCATTGGAAGGACTGATGCTAAGGCTGAAACTCCAATCACTTTGGCCACCTGATGTGCAGAACTGACTCATTTGAAAAGACTCTGATGCTGGGAAAGATTGAAGGCAGGAAGAGAAGCAGATGACAGATGATGAGATGGTTGGATGGCATCACCAACTCAGTGGACATAAGTTTGAGTAAGCTCCAGGAGTAGGTGATGGACAGGGTGGCCTGGCATGCTGCAATCCATGGGGTCGCAAAGAGTCAGACACAACTGAGTGACTGAACTGAAACATGTTGAATAGGTTTCCCTTGGACAGAAATTACAAGTAGTAGAATATGTTAATTTTATAGATGGGGATACTGAGTCCGAGAAATAAAGATACAGAGTCATATTATTATCTAAAAATATAAAACATAACTCCAGTGGGAAATAATCCATCTGGGAAAGACAAAAGAGGGTTCCAAGATAGTTACCAGTATAAAAAAGAAACACAAAGACATAAAACCTGAGTACAATACATATTTAGATGGGTGAAGAAGTAAAAGCAGATTTTCGAGAGGGAGTTTTTAAATAACTATATTTATTGATTTCTGCAGTGTGAATTCTCACCTGGAGATATTTCTCAGATCTTTCCTTTTTAGGTTTGGCTTCTGTGAGATATTAGAAAAATATGAACTAACTGATTAAATTTGTTAATGTGCCTTGCTTGATGCCATCTTCCCAGATCAGCAATGTAAGGAGATTGAAACTTAAAGGACCATTACCCCTATATTTCTTACATCCTAGGTAAATTCTTACTTTTTAACTATTATAGTCCTATTGGCTTCTAAGGGAAAAAATAACGTTTTTATGCAGAGTTTCCCCTCCTGTCATAGCTGAGGTAAGGATGAATATTTAAATAGGACGTTAGTTTCATTTTAGCCTCCACAAGGCAGAGAGAGCAGCATAGATAGACTCTCTCAGGATCAGTCCTTGTATTTTTCCCATCTTCTGGCTTGCCTTGTTGTAGAAATGTATACATTTCCATCTTTATCTTTACTACCTGAACATTCACATATTAAAATGAATCCTCAAAAGTCTGTTCCTTAGAAATCATAATCTCAAAAGTAGTTATACTTTCCTCTCCAATGCCAAAGTTGAAATTTTGTTTTCAGTTTTGTGCCTGGGAAAGTCTTCCCTAAACATTTGACACCAGGAATATCCATCTCCTTCAGCTATTTCTTTAACTTCTTTCTAATTTCCATGAGACAAACTATATAAGAATGCATATGTGGTTAACAAAGTGAATTAGCAGTTTAGTGAAATATTGTTAGATAGCCATTAATTTATTTGACAGATATTGTACAGAAAAGTAGATTTAAGGAATTTTTTTTAAATTTCTTGTTAACTTTCTGTTCACTTAAAAAACTTATTTATTTTTATTGGCATATAGTTGATTTACAATGTTGTATTAGTTTCTGTTATATAGCAAAGTGAATCAACCCTCTGATTCTATAGACTGTAGCCTCTCACTCCTCTGTCCTTAGGACATTTCAGATGGGTAATAACTCATTGAGTAGAGTTATTGAGTAGAGTTTCCCTGTATTATACAATAGGTCCTTATTAGTTACCTACTTTATGTATAGTAGTGTGTATATGTGTTTTAATCTTTTGATAGTAAGTTATTAAACAGTATATATTCCTGTGGTTATTTATGTTTAAATCTCTGTCTGCCCCTGAATTTTACTGTAGATAATTAAAGATCATGTCTTTGCTACAAAATCATAGCTAGAATAAGTACATTACAACTCTCAAGAGAGGGGAAATACCATGAAATGTAATCTGTTAATTCATAAAAATACTTATTAGAGCTTACTATATGGCAGGTGCTCTTTTAGTTTATGCACATCTAAGCATATAAGCAAACAAACAAAAAAAAGACAGGTCTTGCTTAGAAGTAGCTGCTATGTTAATGGGAGAAAGGAAACTAAAGTCATTAATAGTGGGATAATGTAAAGTAAAAAAAAAATTCTATTTGAAATATTATTTTGTACTTAGAAAAAATTTAAAACTGAAATTAAAATATTTGAAATGACAACCAGAGTGGAGTTTTTTAATATCTGTATTGTTTTCAATTTTATAAAAGTTTTAAATACTTTGATAATAACATGCGAATATACAACATCACAACTCAGAAAATCTGGCATATTTATTCAGTATAATTTTATTAATTGTACAAGTAGCAGGGCAACAGAATTAATAGAGGATGTGACCAGAGTACTGAGTAATTAGAATGAAAATGTTAAAATTAGGTCATTAACCGCCTGTCTTTTTGCCTAATGACTAGGTATCCACTGAAACTAGAAACAAAGGAAGGAATAATAAATTCAGTAAAGAGTTGTGCTTAATTGCACATAGTGAGTTTGTATAGTAGAAAGCTAATAAAAAAAAGAGAGACTTGGGAAAGATTATAATTTATATGGAATGCAGAGTTTATTTAGTTGGATTTACTGTTAACTTAAAAATAAAAAATAAAACGAGCTACTGTATAAAGCCTCTCTTACTTGAAGCAATGCTGTTCATAGTTAACATTCTCAAAAGGATAGAATCATATACTGTCATAGAAATCTTACTGAATATCAAAAGTTTTCACTGGTGATTGTAGATGTGATGCTTATTTCTAGTTTTCCCCTCTATATCCATTCTTTGCCCTCCTGTGTGGCCCTGGGGAGATATGATCTTCATGAACTACATCAAAGAGCCCCTTTACTTCTAGCTTGCTCTTGCGTTTTTGACAAAAGACATACACTTACAGTAACAAAGGAAAAGGGCAAATGAAGAGGTAGGGTATTTTTGCCAGTCTCTATCCCTCTAGAGTGGACAGAAGGTAAGTCTGTTCATCCTGTGGGCCCTCCTACACTTACACCCATTCTGGGGAAGCAGTTTACTCTGTGGGCTGCTGACTTCACACTTAGGAACTAGGAGTTTCTAGCCCTGGGTACTTCACACTTCATTTGATTTTTTATATCCTGTATCACATCTTTAGACTTCCCTGGTAGCTCAACTGGTAAAGAATCTGCTGCCAACTCAGGAGAAATCGGTTCAATTCCTAGATTGAGAAAATATGCTGAAGAAGGGATAGGCTACTCTCCCCAGTATACTTGGGCTTCTCTGATGGCACAGCTGGTAAAGAATCCACCTGCAATGTGGGAGACATGGGTTTGATCCATGGGTTAAGAAGATCCCCTAGAGAAGGGAGCAGCTGTGCATTCCAGTATTCTTGCCTGGAGAATTCCCTGGAATGTATAATCCATGTTGTCACAAAGAGTTGGACATGACTAAGCAACTTTCACTTTCACTGCATATTTTTGTTAGCTTCAGATATATACACATATATTTTAGAAAAATATGCAAATTTTCAACAGAAAATTATAAACAGAAATTAGGTCTCATGTAATATTTTGAATAATTGAAATATAAATTAATGTAAATGTCTTAAGGGATATTGCATCTCTTTTCTTTAATGGGTATATTTTTTTAAAAACTTACATATATTGATTCAAAAATGGTATGTTATAAACTATGATGCATAATAAGAAGTATTTATAACTCCTACAAAAAAGACCTTCACAACCCAGGTAATCACGATAATGTGATCCCTCACCTATAGCCAGACATCTTGGAAGCGAAGTCAAGTGGGCCTTAAGAAGCATCACTACGAACAAAGCTAGTGGAGGTGATGGAATTCCAGTTGAGCTATTTCAAATCCTAAAGGATGATGCTGTGAAAGTGCTGCATTCAATATACCAGGAAAACTGGAAAACTCAGGAGTGGACACAGGACTGGATAAGGTCAGTTTTCATTCCAGTCCCAAAGAAAGGCCATGCCAAAAAATGCTCAAACCACCGACAGTTGCACTCATCTCACACGTTAATCAAGTAATGCTCAAAATTCTCCAAGCCATGCTTCAACAGTACATGAACCATGGAATCCAGATGTTCCAGCTGGATTTAGAAAAGGCAGAGGAACCAGAGATCAAATTGTCAGCATCTCTTGGATCATCGAAAAAGCAAGAAAGTTCCAGAAAAACACCTACTTCTGCTTTATTGACTATGCCAAAACCTTTAACTGTGTGTATCACAACAAACTGTGGAAAATTCTGAAAGAAATGGAAATACCACACCATCTGACCTGCCTACTGAGAAATCTGTATACAGGTCAAGAAGCAACAGTCAGAACTGCACATGGAACAACAGACTGGTTCCAAATCAGGAAAGGAGCATGTCAAGGCTGTATATTGTCACCCTGCTTATTTAACTTATATGCAGAGTACATCATGAGATATGCTAGGCTGTATGAAGCACAGTCTGGAATCAAGATTGCCAGGAGAAATATAAATAACCTCAGATATGCAGATGATACCACCCTTATGGCAGAAAGTGAAGAAGAACTAAAGAGCCTCTTGATTAAAGTGAAAGAGGAGAGTGAAAATGTTGACTTAAAGCCCAACATTCAGAAAACTAAGATCATGGCATCTGGCTCCATCACTTCACAGCAAATATATGGGGAAACAGTAGAAGCAGTGACAGACTATTTTTTAGGGCTCCAAAATCACTGCAGATAGTGACCGCAGCCATGAAATTAAAAGATGCTTACTCCTTGGAAGGAAAGTTATGACCAACCTAGACAACTTATTAAAAAGCAGAGACATTACTTAGCCAACAAAGGTCCATCCAGTCAAGGCTATGATTTTTCCAGTAGTCATATATGGATGTGAGAGTTGGACTATAAAGAAAGCTGAGCACTGAAGAATTGATCCTTTTGCACTGTGGTATTGGAGAAGACTCTTGAGAGTCCCTTGGACTGCAAGGAGATCCAACCAGTCCTGATGCTAAAGCTGGAACTCCAATACTTTGGCCACTTGATGCGAAGAACTGACTCTTTGGAAAAGACCCTGGTGCTGGGAAAGATTGAGGGCAGGAGGAAAGGGGGGTGACAGAGGATGAGATGGTTGGATGGCATCACTGACTCAATGAACATGAGTTTGAGTAAACTCCGGGAGCTGGTGATGGACAAGGAGGCCTGGAGTGCTGCAGTCCATGGGGTTTCAAAGAGCTGGACATGACTGAGCAACTGAACTGAACTTATAACTCCTAAGCCCTAATGAAACTTTCTGGTTAGATTTATTTTTTGTTGTTGTTGTTTTTATTTTATTTTATTTTATTTTTTATTGTAACAAATTCAATGAAGACTTTTTACTTTACAATATTGTGTTGGTTTTGCCATACAATGACGTGAATCTGCCATGGGTGTACATGTGTTCCCCCTCGATAATTTCATATTTCATGGGTATATTTCATATCTGATCACATTTAAAGTCTTTTACATAACAAAACTGTTTATTTGATTCAGTATTTTGGACTTCCCTGGTGGCTCAGATGTTAAAGAATCTGCCTCCAATGGAGAAGACCCAGATCAGTCTCTGGGTCTGGAAGATCCCCTGGAGAAGTGAATGGCTACCCACTCCAGTATTCTTGCGTGGAGAATCCCATGGACAGAGGAGCCTGGTGGGCTACATTCCATGGGATTGCAAAGAGTTGGACATGACTGAGTGACTAACACACTCACAACTGACAATTGATTAGATCAAGTTAATTGTGATAAGGTCATACTTTTTCTAAACACTTAACAGTATTTATATAATTAGTTTGTGAACTTTTTCATTATTTCTTGTCACAAATCACTATTAATCTGTTTTCAAATGTAATATGATATAAATGTCTGTGTATGTGGTATATTTATTTATTATCTATTATTGTATATGAAATTACCCCAACATTTATTGATTTACACATCAAATGTTTACTATTTCATACTTTCTAGGCTAGGAATAAAGTGAACGGTTTTAGCTAGCAGTCTGTCATGAAATTGAAGTCCCAATATGGACAGGGCTGCAGTCATATGAAGGCCCAACTGGTGTTGGAGGATCTATTTTCAACTTCATACTTCCTCCTTGGCTATTAGCAGGAGGCTTCGGTCCCTTACCTCATAGACCTCTCCCTAAAACATGGCAGCTGACTTCATTCTGAAGCTCCCTAGAGCAAATAGGCAAAGAGATAAAAAGGAAAGAATTAGAGAGAGAAGCCAGAATGCCTGAAGTTACTTATCATTTCTTCTGTCATAATCTATTAGTCATATATACCAGTGCTGACTAGTATAGAGAGGGACAACAGAGAGACATGAATATCAGCAAGTGGAGATCATTGGGTCATCTTGGAGACTGGCTAACACAGCAAATAATTTTTATCCCAACATATATTTCATCAAACATTAAGGCATGTAAATACCAGCCATTCTCAGGTCAGAGAATAATGAAGCACATTTCTATTTGAGGTTGAAAATCCTTGATAATGGTGCAAAGAATCCTGCAGTAACAAAAAGGAAAAAATTGCACAGGCAATGGGATTCAGTTAGAGAGATGGTGCTACATTGTATTCTGTGTTACCTCTTTTTAGTCTTAAATCATAGTTAATGGGATTTTTCTTACCCCTTGGTTATTAAAGTATTGCCTGTTTTATTTTACCCCATGTCTTTAAGCACTCATTGTTTTTATTTATTTAGCTCAAAAACTATAAAAAATAAGTTTAACTTTATAAGATAAGTGTTTTTATATATCTAAAAAAATCAAGAAATAAAGGTTTTTAAAGTTAACACTCTTCCTCTGAGCATGAAATTTGTTTTTCTCTTCTGACTGTTTCACAACATATTTATTGAAACTCTTATTTTCACAATAACTAACGTATTAACATAGTCTAGGGTGTTCAATATCACCGTAATCCAAGTCTAGGCCCCGACCAGTAATGCTGAAGACTGAAGTTAAATGGTTCTATGAAGACCTAAATGATCTTTGAGAATTAACATCCAAAATATATGTCATTTTCATTAGAGGGGACTGAAATGCAAAAGTAGGAAGTCAGGAAACATCTGGAGTAACAGGCAAATTTGACCTTGGAGTACAGAATGACGCAGGGCAAAGGCTAGTAGGGTTTTCTCAAGAGAACTCACTGGTCATAGCAAACACCCTCTTCCAAAACACAAGAAAAGACTCTACACATGGACATCACCGGATGGTCAACACAGAATTCAGATTGATTATATTTTTTGCAGCCAAAGAAGAATAAGCTCTATAGAGTCAGCAAAAATAAGACTGGGAGCTGACTGCTGCTCAGATCATGAACTCCTTATTGCCTAATTCAGACTTAAATTGAAGAAAGTAGGGAAAACCACAAGACCATTCAGGTATGACCTAAATCAAATCCCTTATGATTATACAATGGAAGTGAGAAATAGATTTAAGGGAGTAGATCTGATAGACAGAGTGCCAGAAGAACTATGGACAGAGGTTTGTTACATTGTACAGGAGACAGGGAGCAAGACCATCCCCAAGAAAAAGAAATGCAAAGAAGCAAAATGGTTGTCTGAGGAGGCCTTAAAAATAGCTGTGAAAAGAAGAGAAGCAAAAAGCAAAGGAGAAAAGGAAAAATATACCCATTTGAATGTAGATTTCTAAAGAATAGCAAGGAGAGATTAGAAAGCCTTCCTCAGTGATCAGTGCAAAGAAATAGAGGAAAACAATAGAATGGGAAAGACTAGAGATCTCTTCAAGAAAGTTAGAGATACCAAGGGAACATTTCATTCAAAGATAGGCTCAATAAAGGACAGAAATGGTATGGACCTAACAGAGGCATAAGATATTAAGAAAAAGTGGCAAGAATTCACAGAAGAACTGTACAAAAAAGATCTTCACGACTCAGTTAATCATGATGAGTTGATCACTCACCAAGAGCCAGACATTCTGGAATGTGAAGTCAAGTGGCCTTAGAAAGCATCACTACGAAGAAAGCTAGTTGAGGTGATGAAATTCCAGTTGAGCTATTTCAAATCCTAAAAGATGATGCTGTGAAAGTGCTGCACTCAATATGCCAGCAAATCTGGAAAACTCAGCAGTGGACACAGGACTGGAAAAGGTCAGTTTTCATTCCAATCCCAAAGAAAGGCAATGCCAAAGAATGTTCAAACTACCACACAATTGCATTCATCTCACCCACTAGTAAAATAATGCTCAAAATTCTCCAAGCAGATTTCAGCAACGTGAACCATGAACTTCTAGATGTTTAAGCTTGTTTTAGAAAAGGCAGAGGAACTAGAGATCAAATTGCCAACATCCATTGGATCATTGAAAAAGGAAGAGAGTTCCAGAAAAACATCCATTTCTGCTTTATTGACTATTCCAAAGCCTTTGACTCTGTGGATCGCAATAAACTGTGGAAGATTCAGAAAGAGATGGAAATACCAGACCACCTTAGAAATCTGTATGCAGGTCAGGAAGGAGCAGTTAGAACTGGACATGGAACAACAAACTGGTTTCAAATAGGAAAAGAAATACATCAAGGCTTTGTATTGTTACCCTGCTTATTTAACTTCTTTGCAGAGTACATCATGAGATATGCTAGGCTGGATGAAGCACAAGCTGGAATCAAGATTGTCAGGAGAAATATCAGTAACCTCAGATATGCAGATGATACCACCCTTATGGCAGATAGTAAAGAAAAACTATAGAGCCTCTTGCTGAAAGTGAAAGAGGAGAGTGAAAAAGTTGGCTTAAAGCTCAACATTCAGAAAACTAAGATCATGGCATCTGGTCCCATCACTTCATGGCAAATAGATGGGGAAACAGTGGAAACAGTGTCAAACTTTATTTTTCTGGGCTCCAAAATCACTGTGGACGGTGATTGCAGCCATGAAATTAAAAGATGCTTACTCCTTGAAAGGAAATTATGATCACCTAGACAGCATATTAAAAAGCAGAGACATTACTTTGCAACAAAGGTCCATCTAGTCAAGGCTATGGTTTTTCAGTGGTCATGTATGAATGTGAGAGTTGGACTATAAAGAAAGCTGAGCACAGAAGAATTGATGCTTTTGAACTGTGGTATTGGAGAAGACTCTTGAGAGTCCCTTGGATTGCAAGGAGATCCAACCAGTCCATCCTAAAGGAAATCAGTCCTGGGTGTTCATTAGAAGGACTGATGCTGAAGCTGAAACTCCAATACTTTGGCCACCTGATGCAAAGAGCTGACTCATTGGAAAACACCCTGATGCTGGGAAATATTGAGGGCAGGAGAAGAAGGGGACGACAGAAGATGAGGTGGTTGGATGACATCACCAACTCAATATTCATGGGTTTGGGTGGACTCTGGGAGTTGGTGATGGAGAAAGAGGTCTGGCATTCTGCAGTTCATGGGGTCACAAAGTCAGACACGACTGAACTGAACTGAATGTCGTTGATGAAACATAATTTTGCCATTAACCTCTTGGGAGTTAAACTCCTTTAATCTTTTTCCAGATATGCCTGAGAATTAAACTGACATAAAACAGATAGATCTAAACCCCCTGATACTGGTAAAGTTTAAAGACAGTTGGAGAAGGGGATGACAATGGATGAGATGGTTGGATGGTATCACCAACTCAATGGACACGAGTTTGAGCAAGCTCAGGTAGTTGGCTATGGACAGGGAGGCCTGGCATGCTACAGTCCATGGAGTCACAAAGAGTCAAACACAACTGAGTGATGGAACAACAACAAAAAATAGATTAACAAGTGAAAAGCATACATATTTATGTAAGTTGTGACAGAGAAGCCCTCATAAGAACATGAAAAACTACACAGAAAAATGGCAAAATCTAAATACATTTATAATAGTTTAAACAAAGGGAGACAATTGTAGAAAAGTAACTGAAATATATGGTGAGATTAAAGGAAGATAAAAATTATTTTAACAAAGTTTGAAGCCAATAGGAACCTGAAATGTCTTGTAGTTGTCTGAAGATTCTCCAATCACTATGTCAAGCGACACAGATATTTCTCTTGCTTCATATGATGAAGATCAGGGATCTACATTTATTCAAAAAGCTAGAGAGGCACCATTTGCCCCCATTGGAATGGTAGGTTTTGCAGCAATTGTTACATATGGATTATACAGATTGAAGAACAGGGGAAATATTAAATGTCTGTTCACCTGATCCACATGTGGTTGGCAGCCCAAGGCTTCGTTGTGGGAGCAATGACTCTTGGTAAGGCCTATTTCCTGTATCAAGAATTCTGGGCAAAGCCTAAACGTTAGAAGAGATTGCATCTTGGACCTGGTATTGGCAGTGCTTGCTTTAGTTAGACATCTCATATTGAGCTTATATGTTTGTGCTGAAAATAAATTGTTTGGGTCAGACAAGAACATGGTAATTTGAATATTGGCTTCCTTTCTTGCAGGCTTGGTTTTCCTGGTGACCAAGTTACTGGTGACTAGTTCACTAGCTAGGTCATTCAGGGGAGTCAGATCAGCACAGAAGAAACATGTCACTTTTAAATTAAGTTGATAACGGTACCTGTCCACCTTCTTAAACTCTTCTGTTGAAATTAGTTCTAAAGAGGACAAAAAGCCAATCCTGAAAATGCTCCCAGGTGTTGCGAATATCATATGTTTTTGATATAATGTAGGAATCCTATGTACCCCAGTTAATTCAGTTTTCTCTCTTGTATACTGAGTGCTATTTTAAGGTCTGGTTGGCTCTTGAGAAACCTTTGAGAACAGTGCATGGAATACAACATTTTAAACCTACTGCAAGTCTGTGTGTTTTTAAAACAAACCTAAAAGGCTCGTGACAGAGCCACTTTGAAGTAGTATTTATTTTAGAATCATAGTTGTAGGCATGAGAATAACTTAAATTGTAGATCCCTTTTTGCTCTTTTGTAATTGCAGAATTATATTTTGCTGCTTTTATATTAGAATATTTTTAAATGTTTTTTTGAAATAAATATATGTTTTAAGTGCTAATGCAAAGGTAAATTAAAAACACTTTTCAAATGTGTTTTTAGTAGGTTTATATTCTCCAAAAGAATCATCAACTAAGTAAAATGCCTATAATGCATGTGATTGATGAGCAAGCTTGTTTTGTCAGACTTTATACAAACTTTTGGTATATCACAGAATGCTTTACTGTACTTGTGACATTCTCTTGTCTAATCTGAATTTACATTCCATGGTGATAACATGGTAAATGTAGTATTACTAAAGTAAGTGAACCTATCAAAAAAAAAAAAACAGAATCATTTTAACAAAGTCTGTTTATTCTCTCTGCAGAATTCTTATTCTCTCTCAGCTTTGATTCCCAGTTGAAAAATATTTCTTTTCTCCTTGTACATGGAACACATCTCTCACATGGGAGTTTTTATCTCTTGTTTCAGGCATAAAAGGAGATTTGAATCCTCACTCTTCTTGCATCTACTGTTTTTAGTGCCCTTAGCTCAAAATAATTCTTATTCCAAAGTGATATATTTTGAGGTGGGATATTCTTCTACCCTTCAATATCATACAATATAGTAAACTTTGGTTGATTGAATATGGTAATCTGAGACCAGTTCAATGTCTTACTCTCTAAATTAGTTGAATAAAATAGAGACACCTTAACACATAGGTCTGTTTATACCACTGTAATAAAATCAAAGAATTATTTTGCTAAGCCTTTTTCCCCTGGCAGATAATGAAAACTTGTAGCCATTTTTCCAAACAAACCTCTCTACACATCATTTACTTTCTCAGATGCAAAGTTGACATCACTATTAAACATCTGTACAGTGTAGCAATATGTTTTAAATTACTTACAGCACTGTTAGAAGCTTGGATCATCATTCCTAGTAGCTGTCTGCACAGTAACCAGCTATCATGTGCAGGCAGACAGCCTTGTTACAATTAATGAGCTTGATCCTTCCAGCAATTGCTTCAGACATTATATCTCATTCTTAAGAGAGTCTCTATAAAATACCATGTTCTTGAAGTTCAGAAACATTTGAAAATTCTTTATGGAGCACTAGTAAATCCTTTGTTTAAAAAAAAAAATCAAGAGAAAGAAAAAGAGAAAAAAGTAAAAAAAAAAAAAATTCACATAGGTGCAGTTTTGGATCCTTATAGATAAAAAACTCCCTGACTGGCTTGTGGTATTTTTTGAATGATTAAAAAGACAGACTGTATGTTATTGATAAACTAAGGCTAATTCAAAAGTTGATAAGTCCTTTCTATTAAGTGATGTTTTATTTGATTTATAATGATGAATGATTGATACAATAACTGAGATATTCTACTAAAATTTTTGACATAGGAAAATAATTGGCTCTGATATGCAGTCTGTGAACATAAATGCCCATAATGGCCAATATAGAATATTAAGCATGCTGGGTTTAATAAATGTTCTGCGTAGTATAGCATATAGAAGTCATGGTAGTAAAAATATAAAAGGAAGCTTAACTTAAAATAATGAGTTATACTCATGGGCAGTCAATGGCAAAGGTTAGGGAGATTAAATTTTGTGCATAAAGGTTCTCTAAAACAGATATAGTATTTTATGAATATATACTTTATAATATAGCATATACATAATTTCCCTAAATGTATGTTAAAGAATATAATTTCTCTAAATATGATCTAATCCTCAGAAATTAAAAGGTATAGAATTTTTACAAATATTAGTAATGTAATTAAGAAGAGAACTGTATAATACAATTAAATTATGCTACAATTTCTCTTATAAATAAAAAAAAACCCAGTGTTAAGTCAGCTAAAGTGAGAAAGCCAAGCCAAAGTTCATATTTCCTTACATCATAGAATTTGTAATTTAAGTAATCTGGATTATTACATAATGTTATGGTGTTTTATTATCTTAACATATCTAAGAAAATATTTAACATATAACATATAAAGATAATATTTATAAAATACAAACAATTGAATACTGAAAATTCTGAGAACACAATGTGGTTTTCAAAGGATGTTATTGACTTGTATTTGGTTTTGAAAGGAGTTCTGTTAATAAAGACAATGATAATTACAGTATGATAAATCTCATGTGCTTATCTCTCTCCATTATGGCCCTGATGGTTTTGTAGTTAGTGGCATCATAATTTTCAGTACCTTTCTGTTTATATTTCTAGAGGCTATGTGAGTTGAAATATTTAATGCATTAATTATTACACACTATCCGTGGTGTGATGGTTAATTTATGTATCAACTTGACTGGATTAAGGGGTTCCCAGATATTTGGCTAAACATTATCACTGAGTAAGGTTTCCCAGGTGGCTCAGTGGTAAAGAATTTTCATGTCAGTGCAGGAGATGCAAGAGACATGATTTTGAGATTTTGATCTCTGGATTGGGAAGATCCCCTGGAGAAGGAAATGGCAACCCACTCCAGTATTCTTGCCTGAGAAACCCCTTGGACAGAGGAGCCTGATGGGTCCAGTGCCCTGAGTTGGTATTACTGAGTATTTCTGTGAGGCTGTCTTCAGATGAGATTAGCATTTGAATCAGTAAACTGAACAGAGGAGTTTAGGCCTGTTTAGGCCATGCCCTCTGTTGAGGAGATTGTAGGTGAGAATCATCCAGTTGATTGAGGGCCTGAATAGAACAAAAAGCAGAGGAGAGGAAAATTTGCTCTTTTCTCGATAGCTTAAGCTAGAATATCAGTTTTTCTCCTGCACTTGGACTGGGACCTATACAGCAATTCTCTTTGATTTTCAAGCCTCTAACTTGAACTATCACTCCAGGTTTGCTGAATAGACTCTGCAAACAACCTAGTTGGCATTTGGGCAGGAAATTTCAAGTTCTCTGTATTCAGAGTATGGCCAAGCCTGAGTTTTTTCTTTTACTTTTTATGGAGGGAAAAAGAAGGATTTTCTCAATAAATAAACAGAAATAATGAAGTCAATTACAACAAAAATTATTTTTAGATTTGATCAAATAAAACTTCTGTATATTTAAAACCCCAACAATAAGATAATTTCCAAAGATAAACTTAGAAGACTATGTTAAAATATGACAAAAATACAAATGCTTTAACAAAAATTTGAGCAGATAATTTTACTTAAAGATGAAAATGAATAAAATGTGTATGAGTTAACCCTAACTAATAAACAAACAGCTGAAAATTATGGTGGATCAGACAGTTAAGGATCTTCCTGCAATACAGGAGACCCAGGTTTGATCCCTGTGTTGGGAAGATTCTCTGGAGAAGGAAATAGTAATCCACTCTAGTATTCTTGCCTTGAGAATCCTTTGGACAGAGGAGTCCATGGGGTCACAGTCGGACACAACTGAGTGACTCTCACACACACACACACACACACACACACACACCATTTTATGTCTATTTCCAGTTTTCAATACCAAAAATAGTATACTTCAGTACAGAAAGATGAGCACCTTATGTTACTGGTTATAATGTAAATGACAACTTTTTAGGAAGGTGACTAGTTAAGACAAATCAGAAGTCTTGAAAAATTAAAAGCGCTTTGATTTTATATTTCCACTTTCAAGAGTATTTCAAAAGAAAATTCATGTACATGAATAAAGATTTATGTAATGGTTGCTCATCACATCATAGTAAAAAAAGCAGAAACAATATAAGTGCCCAGTAAGAATGATGGCTGGGTGAGATTATTTAATATAAATGTTTTAAAATCAGTTAATCTCTGATAAATCAGTAAGTGTTTGGTGATATTTAGTCATCTGTCTACAGTACAGATTTTTTGCACATCAGAAATTTAAATGTTTGCCTCCATCAATGTGAAGGCATTCATATTCTTATTATTTTGCAAATAAAAAAGTCATTTTTTGTTATTTTCTTTCATATAATTTTAATATTATATAAAATAATCTGAAATAAATACATTGAATAAATTTAAAATATAACTGTTTTTTAAAAATGCAATATAACACAAAATTAGCATGCTCAAATAAATTTGGTCTGCTGTTAAGGCTTTCCCTAAATATCACATAGTCTGCCAAATCAAGACAGATGACATTTGCCTTCAATTGTGACCATCCGTTTTGCAAATCTAACTGTATTTGACCAGAAAATTAGATCTTAAGTGCTTATAAATACATGCGCTTCTCTTCTGTTTCTGAAAATACATAGGATAAATGTGCTAACCAAGTGGTATCATATATATTCAGTCCTATTGGAAGTGGATTTCACTTCTGAATATGGAGTTTAGCAAAACAAAAACATATTACCTGCTAACAAACTTTATAGAAAAATACTGTAATCCAAACTGAGTATTACTAGCATTATATTGACAGTGGACTTACAAGCATACCTCAGGGAGATCGTGGTTTATTTCCAGACCATCCCAATAAAGTGTATATTGCAATAAAGAGAGTCACATGAATTTTGAGGTTTCTAAGAGCATAAACTGTTATGTTTATACCAAGTGTAGTCTATGAAGTGTGCAATTGCATTATGTCTACAAATTTTACATTTGTTTTTGTTATTTAGTTGCTAAGTTTTGTCAGACTCTTTTATGAACCTATGGAACCTATGAACTCCGAGGAGCCTGGCAGACTACAGTCCAAGGGCCTCAAAGTATCAGACATGTCTGAGAGACTAAGCACGCATGACTGTTCAGGGGGATGGTTGCTAAAGGCTATGGTGGTTGTGGAAATTTCCTAAAATAAGAAAACAATTGAAGTCTGCTGTGTCGATTGACTCTTCCTTTTACCGATGATTTATCTGTGACATGTGATGCTCGTTGGTAACATTTTACTCACAGTAGAACTTCTTTCAAAATTGAACTGTCTCACACTCTGCCACAGCTTTATCAACTAAGTTGTTGTAATAATCTAAATCCTTTGTTGTCATTTCAACAATCTTCACACCATCTTCACTCAAAGTAAATTTCATCTCAAGAAGCCACTTTCTTGCTCATCCATAAGAGACAACAGTAAATGTTTTATCATGAGATTGCTACGATTCAGTTACATCTTCAGGCTCCACTCCTGATTTTATTTTGCTTGCTCTTTCTACCACCTCTGAAAGGTACTTCCTCCACTGAAGTTTTGAGCCCCTAAAAATCAGCCATGAGGATTGGAATTAACTTCTTCCAAACTCCTTTTAATGTTGATATTTGGTCCCTTCTCATGAATCACATAAATTCTTAATGGGATCTAGAATGATGAATCCTTTCCAGAAGTTTTTCAGTTTACTTTACCAGATTCATCAGAGGAATCATATAGCAGCTATAGCCTTAAATGTTTCATTTCTTAAATAAGACTTGAAAATCAAAATTACTCTTTGATCCATGGGCTGCAGAATAGATGTTGTGTTGTTAGGCATGAAAGCAACATTAATGTCATTGTATATTTCCATCAGTACTATTGGGTGTCCAAATACATTGTCAACAAACAGTAACATTTTGACAGGATTTTTTTTTTCTGAGCAGCAATCTCAATACTGGTATTAAGATATTCACATAAGCCATGTTATAAACAGATAAGCATATTTGCCATTCAGGCTTTGTTGTTCCGTTTATAGAGTACTGGTGAAATGTATTTAGTATAATTCTTAAGAGCCCTAGAATTTTCAGAATAGTAAATGAGCACTGATTTCAACTTAAAGTCACTAGTTACACTAACCCCTAACAAGAGTTAACCTGTCATTTGAAGTATTGAAGCTGAGCATTGAATTCTCCTCTCTGTGAAAACCCTAAATGCCATCTTCTTTCAATAGCAGGCTATTTTGTCCACATTGAAAATCTGTTTTTTTTTTTTTTCATGTAACTACCTTCATTAATTATCTTAGTTAGATCTTCTCTAAAATTTTCTGCATCAGTACTTGCTGTTTTGCCTTATATCCTTTTAGGTTATGGTGATGCTTTCTTTCCTTCAACTTTATGAACTAACCTCTGCTACTTGAAACTTTTCTCCTGCAGTTTCCTCACTTCTCTCAGACTTCACAGAATTGAAGAGAGTTAGGGCCTTCTCAGTATTAGATTTTAATTTAGAGAAATGTTGTTGCTGGTTTAATCTTTTCTCTGGATCAGTGAAACTTCTCCATATAAGCAATAAGGCTGTTTTAGTTTCTCATCATTCATATGTTCACTTTTAATTTCCTTCAAAACTATTTCCTTTGCATTAACAAGTTGGCT
Organism: Antilocapra americana; assembly: GCA_007570785.1. Taxonomy (NCBI): domain Eukaryota; kingdom Metazoa; phylum Chordata; class Mammalia; order Artiodactyla; family Antilocapridae; genus Antilocapra; species Antilocapra americana. The sequence goes on from SRVM01028613.1 coordinate 36,686, forward strand.
GTTTAGCACAAGAAACCTAGATTTTGGTCTGTCTAGGCTTTTGACATGTCTTCTTCACTAAATCATTTATAACTTTTGGTTTAAAGTGAGAGAAGTAAACTCTTCCTCTCACTCAAACACTTAAAGACCATTGTAGGGTTATTAGTTGGCTAATTTCAATGTTGTTGTGTTTCAGAGAATAGGGAGGCCAAAGGAAAGAGAGAGATAGGGAAATGGCCAGTAATGGGAGCAGTCAGAACACACACAATATATAAAGTTAAGTTCTCTGTATGGATGTAGTTTGCCCTCAAAATATTTTTATAGTAACATCCATGATAATGCATCACATATTACTATAACAAATATAATGAAAACCTTCAAGAATCACCAACATTAGACACAGGGACATGATGTGAGCAAATGCTGTTAGAAAAATGGTGGTCATAGATTTGCTTCAGGCAGTCTTGCTACATGCTTTTGATTGGTAAAAACTCATTACCTGCAAAGTGCAATAAAACAAGTAATATATGCCTATACTAGTAAGAACCTAATGTATTGCTATTTGACATGTATGGTTTTGGTGTAGATACCAGCATAATATGCCACTTAGCCATCAAATAAAACCATAGGTCACATAGTGCTACTAAGTGTATCATATTTGGACATGTTCTGATCAAAATTTTTGCAAAATAAGTATAAAGATCCATTGGCAAAACAGAATGTTTTTGAGCTTCTATATGTTCTGTTATTTCCTTGTAAAATCTAAACATTGCAACTGGTTTCAGAAGTTTCAACCTATTTGTGTATAAATATCAAATATCTCTAATAGCAGGTTAAGCTTTACTATTTTCCTAGATACGCACTGCTTCTATGGGTATTCTGAGTATACCAAGTAGTAAGAAGATGGGGAAAATAAAGACTGTCCACTGGACAGCCACCACAGTTCTCTATGATCACAAGACTCTGATTTAGTGGAGTGTGGAGATATAATTCAGGAATCGCCTTACTTTTAAAAAGTTATTTATTTGGTGGCCTCTACTTTCCACTTTGGGAAGTATAACAAGCTTTTGTTATTTTCCCATCTGTTGGGAGGGAGGTGGGAAGAAAAGAAAAAGAAGGCAATTTTTGCATGTATATTGCAAAAAAAAAATTGCATTACTCCAAAGGCAAACTTCTTTCACTTATCTCTTTACCTTAAGTGATGAGAAGGAAAGTGATTCTTCTGTTATTTTTATAATAGTGTGCTCTTCCTTGTCTATTCCTGTCCTGATATCTGTGAATGAATAGATAGTATTTGATTTGACATAAGTGAATGTTCATAAAGGCTACTGGGGAAGACATGAACATAGCTACTGACTGTCTCAGAATGTCTTCTGACCACCATCGTCTCCCTTCTGCCCAGGATCCATGTAGAACTCATTTTGGAATGTGGAAAAAATGGACTCTCTCATCTTCACGAAGATATGACAAACTTCAGGTTACTGGATGTGAACATACCCAACACTGGTAGGTGTATAAGAAATAGAGGAAGTAAACATTCTCTTTTCCTGTTAAAAATTTAACCAACCAACCTAAATAACTTTCTATAGCTGTGCTGTTGGCAGAAACTACTGTGGAATCCACTCTACGTAGAATCAGTCGAAACTGATATAGGAACTTACATTAAATGAGCCCTCTAAGGACAGAGGATGAGACTAAGAAGTGACAAATCTGGGTGGTCGCAGAGGACACATGAGATGGAAGCGGGCTTGATGAGCTTTTGGTATTATGTCTAGCCTGCTGACTCTGGTAGTCCACTCCTTGCTGGAACCTTCACCATCCTCATACATCATCTGTGTGCAGCCGCGTTATGGAATAACAAGTATTCAGGGGACAGCAAGCTGTTTGCTCCATATCTGTTTGTAAATCCCCACTGCCCCCTACATAAACCCTATATTATATATGCAGCATGTAGTACATTCATCTGAAATTGACTATTAATAAATCACTGGACTGGCAGAGTATCTCATGCATCACTTGTAGCACTAGTGATTTGGGCCATGGTCCCTTGAAGGATGAGTGGTGAAAGTAGAAGGATTGGCAGTGTTTTCCAAGGTCAGTTTTGAGGTGACTGGCCAACATTAGCGGTTATCCAAACTGTCAGGAGCAGTTGCAGAAGAGCCTTCTGTTTGTATCTGTGACTTTCTTTGCTAATCCATTCATTATGCAACTCAGCTGAACTTTTTCACCAAGTTAGAAGATATTTACTAGCCACATCCGTTCCTAAAAGAGGTCAAATTTTCTAAAATATGATGCTGACCTCTTAGATACTTTCATTACTTTAAGGGGAAGAGAATCAGTACTCCTGTATCAGTTTTCTTTACCTTTCTTCACTCACATCACATGTTCAGGCAGTCACAATATAAAAGCTTTATGAGACTTCATGTATGTATTCATTCAGATGGATTTATTGAGCATCTACTATGTGCTCGGCACAGTTCTGGGTTCTGGAGATAGAGCAGTGCCAAATCAGGCAAAATTATCTGTATGCTTAAATCTTACACATTAGAGATATAAGATAATCAATAAGATAAACAGATAAGCTATATGATAAACAGTGTTGTTTTATAATAATAAAATTTAATGTTCTTATTAAATTTTATAATAATACAGCAGGAAATATGAAACAGAACTGAGAGAGGTTTGAATTAGATATGGTGGTCTGAAGCAAGTGAGGGATACGTGGGGACGGAGCATTCCAGTAAGGAAATGGTAAGGGAAAGGATATGCCTAAAATGATTAATAAACAAGAGCTAATGGAGATAAAATGGGGAGGGTAGGAGGCTAAGTGGTAGGAGAAGAATATAGGCAGGAAGTTAGCACTTGGCTTACCTTAACAAAGTTAAGTGGGAAAGTCAAAGTTAACTTTGACTTTGCCTCTGAATAAAAAGGAAAACCATTATGGATTTTATACGAGACAACATATGGGTGATTTGTCAGAATCACTGATAACTTCAGTGTTAAGAAAAACCATGACTGTTTTTGTGAAGGAGAGGAGAGAATGGAGGCTTAGTCAGGAAAACCAATGATGAGGCTTGTATAATAATTCAGGTTTGAAAAGTTGAACCATGGTGTTCAAAGTGGAATGGAGAAAAATAGTCAACTTCCATGTGTACTTTGAAGGTATAGCTAATAAAATTTGCTGATGGACTGCTATCAAAGATCATCCTAAGTTTTTTTTCTACCAGGCAGCTAACATAATGGAGTTTTCATTAATTGAGACAGAGAAATTTCAGGAAAAGCTGGTGGATAATGTGCCTATCAGTGGATCATTTTTTTGTATGTTACCATTATATATATTTTATGTGAGATATGTCAAAAAGATCAAAAGACTGCAGAGTGGAGGTGCCATCTGTCCATGGAGTATGTGGCTAAAACCTGAACTTTCCCAATAAAAGGATACAGTTAGCACCAATAAATGTTATCTCAGAGATGATTTTATTGGTGCTAATAATTTCTGTGAGAGCTCTCAAAATGCTATACTAAAACATGGAAACAATGACCATGCTGAAATCAAATTTTATGTGAATTACTATTACCTGGAATAATAGAGAAAAGAAATGACATTTTCTAAATGTTGAAGATACACAAACATTTGTATAATATTATATAACAGGAGTAACTGTTCCATATTTTGTGACCATGTAATGTGAACATAATACAATTTAGCTTTTTCAAAGTTATCATAAAAATGTTTTACATGGAGATTTATTACAGTGAAATATGTTACTATGTGGAAATTAAGCTAGTAATCTATCAATATTTAAAATTTGTTCTCAATATCTTTAAAAAGATACCTATTACTCTTAAACTGATATATCCAAGCAAGCTATGTTAGAATAATAAATTCCAAAATGCTGTTTTATTAAATACGATGTGTTTAGAGGAATGCATGCTTAACTTATAGCTTTAGTATGTTATGAACATAAAATCATTTTAAGCAAAAAGCAAGTATGAAATTCTTAGATGACCATTATTCCAAGTACTTAAAGAAAGATGATATTGACTTGCTACTTAGATTTACATATGATGTAAGAAATGTATTCTTAAAGGAGATTAAACAGTCAGGGTTTAATCATAATGATTAAAGACTTTATTATGAAAATGAAGGCATAAAATAATAATACTAAGAAGAAAAGAAAGTCCTAGCTACTGCATACGTTTAAGAAGATACTACACAATCTCTTGGGGTAAATCCTTTCATGTTTTGACTATATGATAATGCCAAGAATATAAGCTAAAGAAAATTAGCAACTCTAATGACAAAAAATTATATAATGATAAAGTTTGTATCACTTATTTTTTTTATTTCAAAAGATAAACTAAATTTATTAAAAGGTGTTTTTAAGGCCATCTTATCCTCTGTTGTCCCCTTCTCCTGTCTCCAATCTTTCCCACATCAGGGTCTTTTCCAAGGAGTCAGTTCTTCCCATCAGGTGGCCAAAGTATTGAAGTTTCAGCTTTAGCATCCAGTCCTTCCAATGAATATTCAGGACTGATTTCCTTTAGGACTGACTGGTTGAATATCCTTACTGTCCAAGGGTCCCTCAAGAGACGTCTCCAACACCACAGTTCAAAAGCATCAATTCTGTGGCGCTCAGCTTTCTTTATAGTCCAACTCTCACATCCATACATGACTACTGGAAAAACCATAGCCTTGACTAGACGGACCTTTGCTGGCAAAGTAATGTCTGTTCTTTTTAATATGCTGTCTAGGTTGATCATAACTTTTGTTCCAAGAAGCAAGCATCTTTTAATTTCATTGCTGCAGTCACCACCTGCAGTGATTTTAAAGCCCCCCAAAATAAATGTCTGCCACTATTTCCACTGTCTCCCCAACTAATTGCCATGAAATGATGGGACCAGAAGCCATGATATTTGTTTCCTGAATGTTGAGCATCATGCCAACTTTTTCTTTTTTTTTTTTTTATAAAGGGTAATTTTAAAAAATTACCCTGCTTTAGTCAATCACTAGACTAAGTGAGAGTGATAGGGTAGGACAGCATCAGTCAGGATCTTTTTTTTTTTTTTTTAATTTATTTATTTATTTATTTTTTTTATTATTGTTTTTGCCATACATTGTCATGATATCACCATGCGTTTACATATGCTTCCCCTCCGGGTCCCCCCTCCCTCCTCCCTCCCCCCCGGGAAATCTCGCTGCACCAGTCCCGAGCATCAATCCTGGGCTGGCGATTGATTAGACACATGACAATTAACATGCTTCAATGCCCTTCTCCCATATCATCCCACCCTTACCCTCATCCACAAAGTCCACAAGTCTATTCTATACATCTGTGTTCCTTTTGTTGTCTCCCATGTTGGGTTCTCATTACTGTCTTTCTA
>SRVM01028629.1:0-12429 GCA_007570785.1 Antilocapra americana
CTGGCCCAGTTGGAATAGACCAGTGACTCCCCCGTGGGGTACGTGAACCTGCCCTCCATGGAGATGTCATTCATGCTCAGGAAAGCATCCTTATTCTGGGCTCTGACCAGCTGTGTCACAGCCTCGTTCTCGGCTGCAGAGCGTGGGGAGGCCAGCTGTCCCTTAGCCTCTCTGCAGAGCTGCAGAGCACCTGAATATGATTTTACAGCACCTGCCGTCTTGAAGATCTTCTCTCCAACAGCCAGGCCATTAGGGAAGAGCACCACTAGGGGAAGACGAGAGCCAGGTTGGGGATGTGGCAGCACCTAGACCTTGTGATCCAGCTGGAGTCCGCAGCTCCCACGAGGCTACCAGGGCACCAGATAGAACAAAAGTGAGGCACTTAGCTCCCAATAATCCATTGTGCAAGAGGTGAGGAGCCTGAAACTCAGGTACTTACGCAAGAGGCCCAAAGTTGCCCAACTGTCAAATGCAGATGAGGATCAGCTTGTTGGAGGTGTCACTAAAGCTCCAATGTGCACTTTCTGTTCTTCCCCGTGTTGTTCACCAGGATCTAGAACTTTAATTACTGTGTAAATAGGAAGGACTTTGGCAGGGAAATGACGCTGTAGAGCCCGGGGCAGTTCCTGAGAGTGTGGAAAACACCAAGCAGGTGGCTCACTCTCACCCTTTCATGATGACTGGGCATGTGGAGTTGTCAGAGCGCTTCTGTGCTGTGTGAAGCACAGAAGGAGAAAAGGGAGGACAGTAGTGCCTCTGAGAGCAGCCAAGTGCTGACCTCTGCACTGGGGGCAGTCCAGTGATGGCTCCCATATGCTCACAGGGGATGCTATGGCCAGTCAGCCTCCCTGGACCACTGAGCAAGGGATGACAGCATCTGAGAGCCCTATGTGGGGGCGGGAGGGCAGGGTGCGATCAGCTTTGGAGAGAGCCCTGTCTGGGCCTCAGAAGGTCATGTGTTCAGCCTCACACTGGCAATGACAGCCCAGGTGACAAGGGTAAGTCACTTCTCTTGTCAGAGTCTAATCCCTTATTTCTAAGGCAGAGGTACACTGCAAATAAGCATCCCCTATGTGATGTGTTAAGTATCCTTTTTTATTCCATCCCATCCACACCCCTCTGACTTCCAGGGTCATGCATGGAAATCTTCAGGGCTCCTAAGAGGGCTGACTGGACTGGTTCTGAACCCAGGCTGCACCCTGACCCACTGCTCCTTTTCTCTGATTAGATTCAACAAGTAATTGGAGACCAGATTGTCCACATAGTCAGGAAGGCACCCACACATCCATGGACAAGAGCAGTGCAAGCTCGTGTGCCATGATTATGTTACGTCCCATTCATCTGGGTGGGTATGCGTGTGCATGCATGAGTATATCCATGTGTCCATCTGAAGGTACATGGGCCGACTCAAGGTCCATCTGAATGGGTGTGCATATGTGTGCGTGTGTGCTCATGTATGTAGATGGTGTGGACTGAGTGATGGTGTTTAGGTATACACATGTGGCTAGCACATATGGCCAAACTCTCCTTTGTTTGTATCAGCCTGCATGAAGGGTTAGTTTTTTACTCATGACTGACTCTTTTTGACCCCATGGACCGAAGCCCACCAGGGTCCTCTGTCCATGAGATTTTTCCAGGCAAGGATATTGAAGTGGTTTGCAATTTTACATTCCAGGGGATTTTCCCAACCCAGAGATCGAACCCAGGTCTCCTGCACCGCAGGCAGATTCTTTACCAGCTGAGCTACCAGGGAGTGAGGTAGTAAATATGACTGTGCATGAAGGAAGACATAAACTGCTGAAAATTCACATCCCACTACTTCAGTACTTAGTTGGCTTGAGTTCTTAGGAGCCAACCCTATGTCTCACTCAGTCAGGTCCCCATATGCTCTACTTCTTCAGAGAACTCTTCCTTGTTTTTGGATCAGTGAGGTTTGATAAGTGATGTGCATTCAAAGCTGTCACCAGGGAGAGCAGAGAAGGAGGAGGGCAGTTGGTGGAGCATCCCAAAGGCACAGGGCACTCAGGTGTGTGCTCCAAGAGGCCTCTGCCTGCCTAGGATCCAGACTTAGGGAAGAATCTCTGCTTTAAACAGCACAAGAGGTACAGGGGGAGTCCAGCACTGGCCAGAGACTGGAGGCAGCCTATTCCTTCCAGACCCGTGGTCATCTTTAGGGTCAGATATGCAGTGGCCACACACCAAGGACAAGTCCCCAGCAGGCTTGAACCCCACAGGCAGCATCCCACCCCCATCTCAGGATCACGTCTGGATTCTCTGCTGCCCTGGGCTGTGCAGCTTCTCCTCTGGCATTTGCACACTGGGCTCTACTGATGGAAGAAATGCATCCTGGGTTAGGTGTTCCCTTGTCTGTCATAGGCCTGCTGCCCAGGGTAGGCTGGGGTAACGTCTGCTGAATGGATGACTCAGACCGCATCCTCCTCCTTGTCCCGTGCGTCTGCTTGAGCCCCTGGAGCACGTGGGGCACAGCTCTGTCCCAGCCCTGTCCTTAGCCCCGCTCCTGCCCCAGGTCGAGGTCCAGTCCCGGTCATGGTCCCAGCAAGTCCAATTTAGACCCAAGCCCAGTGAACTGCAAGCCAAGCCCAGACTAAGTCTGAGGCCCACGCTCAGGGCCTGGCTCAGGGTCAGGTCCAGAAACTCACCTTTCTTATACTGAGAGAAGGCATTTTGGAGGTGTTGGAGTTGTCCCTCTAAGATTCTCACCCGCTGCCTGAGAGCATTGACCTCTGCAGGAGCAAGAGGCCGAGTGAAGACAGATCCAGAACAGCCTGGGGTCACTCAGAGCACCCTGGCCTCAAGGGAAGGGTGTCCAGGTGCAGACACAAGTTGAGGGTGGGGTAATGAGGTAGAACATAGGTCTAGGAAGCCCTCTTCTGCTGACCTAGCTCTCCTCTGCGTCCACAGGATTTCCTGTGTTTCTCTTGTGAACAGTATCCCCTGAACAGGTGCCTGTGCCTGACTGACAGTGCACCAGATGTCATTTTAATTCCAAATTCTAGGAATCTGATAGCACTGCCTTTCGTGGTCCAAGGAGTGGTATGGCTGTAGGAGAGGAATACAAATAGCTTGAGTATTTTCCATCCATAGAGTTATTTGATGTTCAAGGTTATCTGATGAACTAGAGAGGGAGGTTGGCTTGCCCTAAAGATCAGATAGAAAATCTGCTCAGGTTGTCCTCCAGCGAGTCATAGAGGCTAAGACCAGAGTTCACCTCGCCATCCACCCTCATCTTTTCCTGCTTTGACCGCCACCTATAACTAAATGGGTTACCTGAGATGAGAGCTGATCTGAATAAGGTCTCTTCTCTGCCCCTTAACCTAGTGGGGGCCCCCAAGGCTTCCTTACCTGCAAGCCCACTCTCACCCTTTGCTCCTCTTTCTCCAGGAGTACCTCTGTCCCCCGTTAGTCCTCGGGGGCCCCTGGCACCTGAAGGCCCCTGTGGACCTATGGCTCCAGCAGGCCCTGGGATCAGAGAAGTAGAAATGGGTGAGTGCTGAACATATATTTTAGCATTTTCGTACCCCCCCACAACCTCCATACATGGACTTCATATCCCCCAGCAGTATACCCTCCTACATACATGTCGCTCTGTGCCTGGAACCTCTTCTTGTATCCTCTTGATACACTGACTGTCCCATAACCCAACAACCAGCCTTCCCTGAATACAGACAGTTCCTGCTACTCTCACCACCATCTCCCAGGAGACAGACAGTTCCCAGAGCCCAACACTGGTTCTCACCCTGGAATGCCAGCTCTGTCCTGGTGGCTGGTGGGGGCGGGCACAGAGGAACATGAGCCCAGCCGCATGTCCATTGCTCACCTGCCACCCCAGCATGTCAAGGGGCTCTGGGTTCCCCGGGGGCACCTCTCTCTCCTTTGAGACCTGCGGAGCCTGGGGAGCCCTGCATGCCTGGGGCACCCACCCCTCCTGAGGAAGGAACCCACTGGAGAAACATGGCTGAGAGTGCCCTCAGCAGGTACCATTTCCTCAGCAGTGCAGCTTGTCACCCACAGCTCCAGGTGAGAGAGCGACCTGGGAGACTGCTCCCGACCGCTTGGCCTCCTCTAGGAACAGTATCGGGGAAATTCAGGCAGTGTGGGAACGTGGGGGGAGAGGCCCAGGCCAGGCCTACCAGGTGTGGAGGTTCCAGGCTTTTCCAGGCACAGTGCACATAGCCTGGTCCCCACCAGGGCTGCCCATGTCACCCCTCCCTCACCCACCACATACCACCCACCTACCTTTGGGCCCAGTCTCTCCTCTGGGGCCTGGTGTGCCTGGCCCTCTCTTCCAGCTGGACCAGGCATACCTGGAGGCCCTAGGGAAAAAGACCAGCCCAGTCACTGACCCTGAATCTCCTTTGAAGCGAGAGTGCATAAAAGATGGGGCTGAATAGAACTCAGGCAGGCTGCTCCTAAAGGTGTTGCCTCCACTCCACCCTCCCCAGGGGCTCCAGTCTTCCCTGAAATAACCTCGTGCCACCTTGAGAATGACCTTCTCCTCTTCCCTGGGTAGAATCTGTGCACGCCTACTGCCTGCAGACACCTGCCTTCCGTGCCCAGATGCTCACCCGGTGGTCCAGTGTCTCCCTTTGGTCCGGGTTCCCCAGCAGAGCCATTGTCCCCTTTCAGCCCAATAGGGCCAGCTGGTCCAGGCATTCCTGCTCGTCCTGCAGGTCCTGGTGACCCTGTGGCAGAAAAGATGGACCTAAAGCTGACCCAGCCCAGGAGGAGCCAGCTGCCTCCAGGGTCAGGGCTCTGGCATTCCTTCGGGTTCTGTAGGGTGTAGACACTCCCCCTTCAGGTGACTGGTCCAGGGGTGATCCAGGAAATGGGTGTCCACATCCCCATGTTACAGGTGAAGAATCAGGCTGGCAGAGTTGGAGGCAGATCAGACCAAGACCCGCCTGACTTTGCATACAATGCACCTGCCCCTTCCCCAAGGCCACAGTATTTATGGCAGGTAGGTCTGTCAGCCTTTACCCTTGACCATGGACTCCCTGCCTTCCCCCTTCCCAGAACCAAAGTTTAAGGTGGGATGATCTGAGAGAATGGCATTGAAACATGTTTATTATCATATGTGAAACAGATCACCAATCCAGGTTCAATGCATGGGACAAGTGTTCCGGGCTAGTGCACTGGGATGGCCCAGAGGGATGGGATGGGGACGGAGGTAGGAGGGGGTTCAAGATGGGGAACACATGTACACCCATGGCTGATTCATATCAATGTATGGCAAAAACCACCACAATATTGTAAAGTAATTAGCCTCCAACTAAAATAAATTAAACTAAATCTTATGAAACTGAAAAAAAAATAGAAAGAAATGACACCTGACACCACCAGAGGAACAGAAATCAGAAGCACAATGAGCTGTCACCTCACACCTGTCAGAATGGCTATTATCAGACAGCAAATAAGAAGTGCTGGGGAATGTGGAGAAAAGGGAAACTTTGTGCAGTAGGGATGTGAACTGGGGCAGCCACTATGGAGAACAATAGGGAGGTGTTTCTCAGAAAGTTAAAAATAGAACTATCATATAATCCACTAATTACACTTCTGAATATTTAACTAAAGAAAATGAAAACACTAACCTGAAAAGATATATGTACCCCCAAGTTAATTGCAGCATTGTTTAGCCCAGACATGGATGTAGCCTAGAGTCCAAGTATCTGTGGATGGATGAATGGATGTAGAAAATGCAGGGTGCATATACAATGGAACATTATTCAGGCATAAAGGGAGTGAAATCTTGCTATTTGCAGCAACACTGGTGAACCTTGAAGGCACTGTGCTTAATGGAATAAATCACAGACAAGGGCGGTACTATATGATCTCACTTTTATGTGAAATCTAACAAAATAAACAAAAACAACATACTCACAGATTCAGAGAACAGATTTGTAGTTGCTGGAGGTGAGATTGAGAAGTGAGCAGAATGGATAGAAAGAAATCTTCAAAAGGTACAATTGACCAGTTAAAAAAAATTTGAGTCCTAGGAATACAATGCACAGTGAAGTTACTATAGTTAGTAATCTTGGGTTGCATTTGAACATTGCTGAACAAGCAGATCTTAAAAGTTCTCATCACACACAAATTTTAACTATGTGTGTTGATGACTTATTGTGACAATCATTTTACAATACATACAAATATGAAATAATTATGATATACATCTGAATCTATTATAGATCAATTCTATTTTAACATAAAGAAAAAAAACAATACTTTTAACATACTTTTAAAATTAGGGAAGATAGATGAAATTATTGTGCATTATTAAGTGATAAAAGTAAGTTATAAACACTCTATTTAATATGATTCTGTTTCTTCAACATGTCATTGCACGTGACAGGCATGTGGCATACTGAAAATACCAAAAGAACAGCATATACAAAGGTGTTTTTTCTAAGGGACACAATTCAGGCAATTTTAATTTTCATCTTTTTATATTTAGTGACCACATACTAATTTGTTTTGGAAAAATGACCAAACATTTTTTAAAAATCACATTATGTTAAGAAGTCTGAAATATAGGAGATTTGCCTTCAAACACTAAAGGGACTAATGCCTATTGATTTAGGAATTATACATTTAATTCTGTGAGTTTTGTTATATTTTTTTTCACTGAGATGAAATTCACATAACATAAAAATAACCTTTTTTTTTTTTACTGTGATGTGTAGCTTTCAGGATCTCAGTTACCTAATCAGGGATTGAACCTGAGGCCTGGCAGTGAGAACACCAAATGCTAACCTCTGGACCTCCAGGAATTTCCTATAATTAACCATTTAAAGTATACAATTCAACATCATTTAGAACATTGACATAATTGTATACAACTACCACTTCTCTTTAGCTCAGGACTACTTCATTAATCCCAAAGGAAACCTCATACCCATTTATCACTCCATCCCTGCCTCCTGCCAGGCCTGGCTACCTCTAGGCAGCTGTGTGTCTCTGTTACCTATTCTGGATATTTTATATAACTGCATACCATATATGACCCTTTGTGTCTGCCTTGTTAAAGTAGCAGTGAGATTCTTCAGGCTCATCCAATCTGTAGCACATCTCAGTACTTCATTCCTCTCTATGGCTGAGAAATGTTCAATAGTATGAATACAATACATTTTCTTTATTCATTCACCGAGGATAAAAGTTGATAGACACTTGGGTTGCTTCCATCTTTTGACTGTTGTGAGTAAAGCATTCATGTGCAAAAAGACAACAAAAGAAATCTGTCAGTTACTACTAATTTGTTCATTCGCTTATTTGTTCATTTCCTCATTATTTCATTTCACTGTTCACTGAGAAACTATCTGCAGAACATAGTTTTCTGCCTAGCACTGAGCAGGATGTAAATGTTAGCACCAGGTCCTGGTCTGCAAGGAATTTGTCATCAAATTTTAAACAGTTGAGGCACAGGTAATTAATGAAGAAAATAGTTTATGAGATGTCCCTCATCCACTCCCAGTACCCTCAACCCATGCAAATACTCAGAGGAAACAGGACTTCAAGGTTGAAGAGAATTCAGAGACCTGGAGAGGAGAGGTGACATTTCAGATCTGGAAACCATTCCCCCTGGGTAGGAAGGGCCAGGCTTGCCTGGGCCAAGAATGTGCAGGTGGTGAGAGCCTCTGTGCTGGACCTTGCGTCCTGCTCTTAGTTCCAGTTCTCACTAGGCTTTCAGTGGGAGCCCGGAGGATGAGCCCCACATCCCAGACCCCCTGGTGCACTGTGCTCAAGCAGAGACACCTGGTCCCTGGCTGAGCCTCTCCTGGGCTCCCCACTGGCTGGGGAAGGCAGCAGGTACCTTGGAAGCAAGTCACTCCTTAGAAGGGAGCATTAGAGGTTGCCCATCCTTGTGGACAAACCATGGTGGCCATGAGAGCAGGGAGGTAGAGGAAGGGATACCTTTCAATTCAGGGCCCCTTGGGGAGCTAGAGAGAGCTGGCACCTTGAATACCACCCCTCCTCTGAGATCACATCTAAGCAGGCTTCTCTAGCCCCAGCCCATTCATGATGGGGGTACTTTCTCTCTAAAAGACAGACACTTGTCTCTTACCCTACAAATCCTGGGGATGTTATGTATTCTTTTCAGCTTTAACGATGTTCATTTCTTTCCTCTCCAATCAAAGCACAAACTCCAGAAAGATAAAAGACCTCAGTTGATCCCCCAGAGCCCTGACCAAGGGCCATGGTGGTTCCCTTGTCCTTGTCGCTGGTTCATCAGATTCTCTCTTCTTGCCAGTAACACCCAGATCTTCTCCTGTGGGGCAGTGTTTCCAGACAATTTCCTTAATAATCAGTACATTTGGAAACCTCAGGAGAATTCGCTGGTTGGTATGCTGCTGCTGCTGTCGTGTCTGACTCTTTGCGACCCCATAGACTGCAGCCCATCAGGCTCCCCCGTCCATGGTATTTTCCAGGCAAGAGTACTGGAGTGGGTTGCCATTGCCTTCTCCAGCTGGTTGGTATAGCAGGTGATAACTTTATCTTGAAGACTCAGCAAAGAAATGAAGCCTTGGCTCAATTGTTTGTCACTGTGTGGTCGATATTATTCCCATCTACAGATGATTAAACTGAAACTTACAACACTGCCATCAGTTTAAAAATATTTAACATTCTGCAGAGGCAACATTTAATAAAAATGAACAACAGTTAAGTTTTGGAGGGTGTGTGCTCAGTAGCATCTGACTCTTTGTGACTCTGTGGATTATAGCCTGACGGATTCCTCTGTCCATGAGATTCTCCAGGCAAAAATGGAGTGAGTTGCCATTTTCTATCCAGGACATGATCCCAACCCTGGGGTCAAACCTACATCTCCTATGTCTCCTACATGTATGTACTAAATCACTTCACTCCTGTGCAACCCAATGTACCAAAGCAGGCCAGGCTTCTCTGTCCATGGGATTCTCTAAGCAAGAATACAGGAGTGGGTTGCTATGCCCTCCTCCAGGGGATCTATCTGACCCAGGGGTCAAACCTGCATTTCCTAAGTCCCTTGCATTGTCAAGCAGGTTCTATACCACTAGCACCACCTGGGAAGCCCAACGAGTTCTGGAGGAGGGACTCCAAATACCAGTCATTCACTCATGTTTGTACATTCTTGAAGTGGTTAGAGTCCTAGGAGAAGATTCTAGGAGAGGAATCAGGACCAGTGGTTATGGAGCTGGGGGCTTGGGCAAGCCAGGCTTTACCAACCAGTAAAGCCATGTTTTAAGTGGACTGAAAATCTGGGGGAAACCTCCTCTCTTGGAAAAACCATCTTCAAGATTTCCACAGCAGAAGATTCAGAGTTTGGGGGTTGATTACAATCCAGTGCCCACCCCTTCCCACCAGGGTAAGCCCATGGTCCCAGCTCTACCTGGATCTCCCTTCTCGCCTCGGAGGGCTTCTCTCCCATCTTGTCCATCACGACCAGGCAAGCCCCTCTCCGTGGGGCTACACACAACCAGGGCACAGCCATTGGCCAGTGTTTTCTGGGAATAGACCTTCATTTCTGCTCCCAGGGATCTCCAGGTCTGTGTGAGCAGGAGCAGCACGGAGAGAGGGAGGAGAGGCATGGCCTAGGCAGAGGAACAGAAATAAGGAGTGCTCTTGGTCCAAGGGAAAGGATTAGGGCTGGCCCAGCTCCTGCTGGTCAGGAGAAGCCCTTCCCCCTTCTCCTCTCCCATCCTCTGGAGTCAAGAGTAGCAGGGCTCCAAAAGCAGTTTAGGGTAAGTTAGGATAAGGTCTGGCTAGGGAGGACCTGAGTGGACCAGCTGGACCTCTGAACCAGTCTGAAGCAGCATGAGTCTACTCTCAGATGCTGTGTGTCATCCCTTTTTGGGCTTGTCATCCTTGCCAGGGGCACTTTGGCCAGGATGTAGAATTCCTTCCTGAGGCCACTGTCCCACCAGGAGGGACTCACTGAGGGCCCTCGGCTGGGACCTGTCCCCTTTCTGATCTCCTTCCTTTCTGTACCAGTAAGTTGGTAGCTTTACCTCTTACAGTGCTGGCTTGTTTCCTCTCACTTGCTGCTCTGGGCAGACTAGGGCTGGAGTCTGCAGTGCTATCTGAAAGAAAAGCCTAAGTCCTAACGCTTGTCAGGCCTGTCCTGAGCACAGAACAGTGCATGACTGCTTATTTGTCAGGATTTCTCATTCCTGGGCTCCCCCAGGAAAGTTCCTGGCACACCTCGAGTCCTGCCCAGATCTCCTGAGAGGACTTGGGACAGGGGCCTCATGGAAGAGGGGGCGTTAGAGATGAGTGCCATGAGGGGGAGGCTGGCTTCAGAGGAGGGAAGCCGATGTCCAGAAGAGCTTCTGGTTACCATCAGAAAGGGACTCAGGAGCTAAGTGAGATCAGGGTGGGTGCAGGACGTGGGTCACTCCCAGTGTTGGACTTGTTTCCTCTCTCAGAGAGAAAGTAAAGTTTTGAGCATGTAAAAGAATCATGGAAGGTACAGAGACCTGGCAGAAAGCCAGAAAGCCAGAAAGCTCGATGCAGCCTGGTCCTGAGGGACCTGTGCAAAGCACTGAAGTTTGCCAAGCAAGCTGATGGGAGGGAAGGGGTTTCCTGACCAGAGAAGTGCCTCCTTCCAAGAAGAGGATGAATTGCATTTACCCTGGGGACTTCCAGACAATGGCATCAGAGATCTGGTTGGATCCCACACCCATCTCTCCCCCTCTCCCTGTCCTGGAAACATATCTCCCACCAAACAAAGGGAGCAGAGTGAAGAGCACCCCTTATTGCCTAGCTTGTCACCACCACCAGCACTGACCCTCCTAGAGTGGAAGATCTACACACACCCAACTTTCTTCAACACCCACACAGGCAGGGAGGTATTCATCAGACACTGGAAAACAAAGTAAGAAGCAAGGACAGAGACACTCACAATTTCTTCCTGTAAGGCTCCAGAACATCCAGGCAAATTAGAGTTCCTGGGTAAGCACTGGCTCTTTATACCTGGCCTATGATGTGACCCTCAGCTCCAGTTTCCTGAGAATTCTCTTCGGAAAATAGGGTAATTTCCTTATTATTGACTCAATCAATTAAACGCCCACCTGAACTCAGGTCTCCACCTGGGTTCTGGACAGCTGCCACTAACGTGGCAGGACTACACACTCCTAAGAGTTCAAAGAGCACCCTCGGCCCAGGGTCTCACCGGCACCTCACTGCGGCCCTGTGCGTCAAGTGGCCGCATCGGTGTCTGTGTTTCATGATGTCCGGGAATCCAAGGTCCGGGGAAGCCCAACCAGCAAGTTGCACAACGTCCTAGAGCTCTTGCCAAAGCAGCCTGCCTCTGCAGAGTCCAAGAAACAGCACCTGCTGTGCCCGCTTCTCTTCCACCTCCATCTCAGCATTACTGCTCAGACCCTAGGAAAGAGCTGGGAGCTGCCTGGCCAATCTGAGCAGAAGTGGGGCAGGTGAAGGGCTGCGGAGGCAACAGCCTGTGGGAGACAGCGTCTGGGGAGCTGCCCTCTGGCCGGGGTCACTCTCTTGCTTTCTGCTGTAGATCTAGGACAACTCTCCACTTGCCTCAGGATGGCTTTCTATGCGCTCTGTTCATCCCCTGCTTAGCCCTCCTTCATTCACATGACTATCCATATCTCTTCATTACAGGGTTTAATGGTAACTGCCTACAGCTGCCCAGACCCTGGTTTCCCTGGTAACTGATGAGCAAACTGACGTCATCTCCCTGTTAGACTGGTGGGTTCCTCCCTCAAGCAGTGAAGATTGCCTCCACGTCCTTCCTGCTCTCTGCTGAACATGGTATGCTGTTGCACTAGGACCCTTCTTTTCTGGACACGTAAGATTCCTTATCTAATAGGCCATGGACGTCTTTGTCCCTGTCTCCCGGCTCTTGCTTCGGTCTCTAGGCTGGGGTCAACAAGCATGCACACCTGCAGGATGCAGCCCAGCAACTGGTGAGTCAGCCAGAAAGCAACAGAAAGTCCTGTGAGTGCCGAGATGTTGGAGAATGAGGACAGGGAAGGGAAGGTTGCCAGGATAATCCTGGGGTGTCATTCCCCTAGCACGTGGGTGCCTGTGAGAGATATCTTTCTCTTCCATTAAACTGATGACATCCTACTAACCTCAGAGGCTCTTTCCAGTTTAAAAGTAGCAGCCTGGTGCTTGTGCCCCACCTGACTGCCTGGGGAGGGCTTGTCATACTGGCAAAACACGAGAGCCTTTCTGGTTTTATTGTTTTCTACAAAATACAAACGTACCCCTGACCCACCACCCCTAAACAATCACAGGCTTTAGGGACACTAACTGGGACAGGCTTGTGAATTGGCCACGGTCGGTTACCCTGAAGGGTTTGTTTGGGACCTGTGGCAATGGCGAAATAAAAGAGCACCCTCTGGGCTTCTGGTCCCAGGTGTGGGAGGGGGCAGAGCAGGGATATAGTGTCAAGGAACAAAGCTC
>SRVM01028640.1:0-20908 GCA_007570785.1 Antilocapra americana
CCCACCTGCATCTATCACTTCAGGATTTTCATATGAAAGTGAGATCAGATCAAGGGAAGAGGCTCTCACCTCACAGAACCCTGCACCACCTCTCCTCACGGCTCTCTTCTCTCTCCTCTTCCCAATTTCTCTCTGCATTTTTCTCTCCTGTGAAATGATCTAGCCAGCACCAGGCATTGTTGTTGTTTAGTCTCTAAGTCGTGTCTGACTCTTTCTCAATCCCCTGGACTATAGCCCGCCAGACTCCTCTGTCCATGGGATTTGCCAGGCTGGAAAGAGTTGCTATCTCCTCCCCCAGGGGATCTTCCCAATCGAGGGACTGAAAGTGTCTCCTGCGTTGGCAGGTGGATTCCTTACCACGGAGCCACCAGGGAAGACCAGTCATAGATTAGACATGGCCTTAAAGTCTTACTTTCCGTTCGAAGTAATTTGACAAAATATCATTTTCCCAAACAAAAACTGTGGTCTCCGTTTGATAATTATTGTTAAATAAAACGTTTCCCATCTTGGGTCATGTAAAATATTACATGTACATATGATTCTTTCATTAACTATCTCATCAAATATAACTGAGCACTTATTGTATTCCAGACACTGTTTTAGCCACTGGGAAGCAAATGGTGGTCAAAAGTGTGCAGAGGTGACTGCATCTCCCTTCTTTCTAATTCATATGTTGAATCCCTGATCCCCAGGACTTCAGAATGTGACTGTATTTTGTGGGGGGCCTTAAAGAGGTAATTAAGATTAAATGAGGTCAGGAGGATGGGCTCCAATGAAGTCTGACTATACCCGTATGTCAGGAGGATATTAGAATGCGGAGAACACACACAGACACCTAGAGGTGACAGGTTTACCAATAGTATTACAGGACAACTAGATACATTGATTTTAGACCAGCAAGGAACCTTAACACATATACTTTAATACGTATATTACATACACATCTTCTGTGCACATTAACGATACATATTTTAATATATACATGCACATGAACAAGCATATGTCATTTTATTGTGCTTTGCAGATGCTGCACGTTTTGCAAACTGAGGGTCTGTGGCAACTCTGGGCTGTCAGATGAGAGCTAGCGTTTTTCAGCAATAAAATACTTTTAAGTTAAAGTATGTACAATTTTTAGACAGAATATATAGCACACTGAATAGACTACAGTGTAGTGTAAATGTAAGTTTATATGCTGTGGGAAACCAAAAACTTGTGTGACTCTCTTTATTGCCAGGTCTCTTTACTATGGTAGTCAGGAATCAAACCAGCACTATCTCAGAGGCATGCCTGCAGGGTCATGCTGTGGTTATTCAGTTGCTAAGTCGTGTACAAGTCTTTGTGACCCCGTGGACCAAGCACCTAAGGTTCCTCTATCCTCCACTATCTCTTGGAGATGTCCATCGAGTCAGTGATGCTTTCTAAACATCTCATGGTCTGTTCCCTCTTCTCGTCCTGCCCTAAGACCCTTTCCCAGAATCAGGGTCTTTTTCATTGAGTCACCTCTGTGCATCATGTGACTAAAATATTGTAGCTTCAACTTCAGCATCAGTCCTTTCTATGAATATTTAGGGTTGATTTCCTTTAAGGTTGACTGGTTGGATCTCCTTGCAGTCTAAGGAACTCTCAAGAGTCTTCTCCAGCACCACAGTTTTCAAAAGCATCAGTTCTTCTGTGTTCAGCCTTCTTTATGGCCGAACTCTCACATCCATACATCACTACTGGAAAAACCATAGCTTTGACTAGACAGACCTTTGCCTGCAAAGTAATCTCTCTGCTTTTTAATATGCTGTTTATGTTTGTCATAGCTTTCTTTTCAAGGAACAGGCATTTGTAAATTTCAAGTCGACAGTCACTGTCTGCAGTGATTTTGGAGCCAAAGGAAAGAAAACCTGTCACTGCTTCCACTTTTTCCTCTTCCATTTGCCAGGAAGTGATGGGACCAGATGTTATGATCTCAGGTTTTTTTGAATGTTGAGTGTTAAGCCAGGCTTTTCACTCTCCTCTTTCACCTTCCTTAAGAGGCTCTTTATTTCCTCTTCACTTTCTGTCATTAGGATACTATCATCTGAGGTTGTTGATACTTCTTCCGGCAATCTTGATTCCAGCTTGTGATTCATCCAGCCCAGCGTTTTGCATGATGTACTCTGCATATAAGTTAAATAAGCAGGGAACAATATACAGCCTTAACAGACTCCCTTGCGAGTTTGAACCAGTCCACCATTCCATGTCCGATTCTAACTGTTGCTTCGTGACCTGCATACAGGTTTCTCAGGAGGCAGTTCAGGTGGTCTGGTATTCCCATCGCTTTAAGGATATTCCACAGTTTGTTGTGATCCACACAGTCAAAGGCTTTGGCATAGTTAATGAATCAGAAGTTGATGTTTTTCTGGAATTCCCTTGCTTTCTCTGTGATCCAACAAATGTAGGCAATTTGATCTCTGGTTCGTTTACCTTTTCTAAACCCAGCTTGTATCTGGAAGTTCTCAGTTCATGTACTGCCGATGTCTATCTTAGGATTTTGAGCATTACCTTGCTAGGCTGTGAAGTGAGTGCAGTTGTCTTGTAGTCTGAACATTCTTTGGCATTACCCTTCTTGGGATTGGAATGAAAATTGACCTTTTACTTCAGACTTATTGATGACCTAATATTTAAAGGGTAACTCTTACACAAGATATGATTACCTATATTTCCTCCTCAAGTGGCCATCTCTGTGCTCATGTTGGAGATGGAAGCAAGGAGTTGTTTCTCAGGTGCCAGGTTAACATTTTATTTCTCCCACTGGTTATGTTTTTGTACTCTCTTTGTGAAAATTGGTCTTGCTGCACACTTTAAGAAACATGTATTTTTCTGTATGTACACCATGCTTTGAAAGGCTTCCTTAAAAATTAGGCAACATGAAAGTCACTTTGTCCACTGGCAATAAAGACAAGGCTGTAGACACATACACCTTCATGCTCCATAGAGGCTGAAAGTGTTCATGTAGCAGAAGACACCTCCTATGTATGTAAGGATTCTACACAGCATCTGTGACCTGTGGTTAAGATGACTCATCAGTAGGGGTGTTTTTGTCAAGAGTCTGGGAGGTGGAGACTGGTGGTTATTGCTCGTTGTTCTCCTCCAAGCTGTGTCGGATCCCGTATCCAAAGTATATGAGAAATCCTAGTAAGGGAATGAGAAAATGAGAAGGATAAGTATGCTCTCTTCCTGGTTATAAATGTCCAATAGGACTCCTATTATGGTGGCCAAGAATTTAGGGAGCTCAGTTTAAGATCAGTTACTCAAGAGGTCTCTTTACACCAGAAAGCCACTTACCAATCACATTCCAGATGCCAAATAGGGCCCAGGTCCCAGAGGTCATCTGCATCATCAAGTAAATGTTCACAAAGATGCTCACCAGTGGGAAGACAGGCAGAGCAGGGACCTGTGGGGCAGAGTCAGTTCATGCCTGAGCACAGCCCAGATGCCTGCGTGAGAGACACTACCCCACGTGGGCAAGAAGACCAGCCTTCAGACTGTGTGTTCAGTGCCTACTCAGACTGTGTTTGTAAAGTACTGAGTGGGGTTCAGGGAAGAGTCCATTGGTTTTAGCAGTTCCCCTCACTCCCTGGATGTTTAGACCATGAAGCATGTTCACTCAAGGTGGACAGTTTGGGCACATAAGGCCACTTACCTTAAAATAAAGAGGAATGGGGCTCTGGGGCTGCCTCCAGATGATGACCGTGACCCCAGTGATGAGCAGCAGCAGCAGCACAGCCACTGGTGTGTACCCGGAGTCTCCAGAGAACTCCTGACTGGACCACTGGACCAGGATCAGGCTCAAGATTATCATCAGGAGAACTACAGGGGTCAAGGTGGAGGAAAACAGGTTCAACTTCAGAAGCTGAACGTGTGACGACCTTGGGTCACACCTCTCCCCAGGCTGCCCACCTCAGGAAGGGCCATCATATCACCGAGACTCCTCAACTGACAAAATACACACTGTATTTTCCATTATATACACCATACTGTCAATTTCAGAAACGACCAAAGAGAAATCCCACTGCTCACCGAGTAGTCAGGCACATCCGTAGACAATCTGGCCAGATTTCCTGGTGGGGGTGGTGCTGTTAGGGAACCACAGACTCTTAAGAATGTTTGAGTTTCTTGCTTCAGGTTCAGAGTCCAAACGATGTTCATCAGGGCCATGCGCCTCTGTGCTCCTATTCTTGCTTAAATTCTGGTCTGGCTGGTACCTGAATTACAGGTTTTAAGGCAATATTAACAGCAGCCCCTACTCATCCAACCTCACACAGCCTATTCCACACCTGTCCTGTCTTAAGCAGAGCAGGACGTTTAGAAGATAGAGGAAGGCAGGAGACAGTTACCTCCCAACTAATCTCCAAGACTCCCCACCAAGGTGTATGCAGTCTCACCTGAGGACAAGAACAGAAAATGCCACCAGGGAATAAATAAGCAGGGTCCCATCTGCCATGAGCTCCACAAGATCTGTGAACCTGAAGAGTAATGCCATGACTCCTAGAATAAGGGCACAAACAATGGTGGGAAGGAAGTGAGAGACAGCTGGAAATATATAAGTTAAGACTTGGGTTTCATTTTTTTTGTTTTAACCTGTAAGATTTCCAGCAGACATGATGGCCACGACATGGGTGCCTGTGTGGACATGGATGCGGGTAAGTACCCGGAAAAGGAGCCCATCCTCTGCCATCATGTAGATCAAAGCATGCATTCTGAACACGGCCACATGGAGTCTTGAAGAGAAGATGGAAACTTGTAAGGATGTGGAGAAACAGGACAGACTGGGGCTTCTGCTCTCTTGTTGGCTTAGGGTAAGGTGTCTCTCTGTCTTCTCTACCAATCCTAAGGGTTGGGAGATCTGAGCATTTGACAGTAGACAGGGAGAAAACCATGACACTGACCCGGATATAAGAGCACAGAGGGTGCCAATAGTCACGAAGTATCTGGCAGGGAGCCACCAACTATGGAGAATGGCCTGCTGCAAAGGGTCGTCAGGCTGAAGCAGGTAGTAGGGCACCATGAGGGTGAGTGCCGCTGAGATAGCAGAGTATGCCAAAAAGCAGATGAAGAGTGTGATCACGATGCTCCAGGGGATGAAACGATGAGGATTTAGAGCTTCTACCCCTGAAGAAAGAGAAGAAGGTTGGGTCAGGAAAACACACTGGGGTGAAATCACAAAACCCCCTTCCTTTTTGTACTCCACAATCAGGTTTCCCCTAAGCTAGAGGCAGCCAGTCTGTTCCCAAACCCCAGATGGGACACACAGTGACCATGTTACCTTTAGTGGCAACAACATCAACATCAAAAAAAAAAGAAGAGACATCTAGCTGCTCCCTGGAGAATCCCTTCAAAGCCAAAAGGTGCAAATCCTCCAGAACCTAGAGGGCCCAAGCTATGGTGAGAAAAGGAAAGAGAAAGAACGTGGGTGAGGTGTGTTTAGCCATCTCTACTGAGCTTCTCCCTTCATACCACAAGTCCTGGGCTCCAAGATTCGCTTCATCTGGATCCATCAGCCCAGAAATCTTTAGTCTGCACCTTATTCCTAGCTCTGCATGCCCTTCACCCATATATTATGGCCAATATTACCCTCCTAAGCCATAGCCATCTCTGGATCCAGATGTGTTCCGTTTGTAGTCCTGTTCTGTGAGCTTCCAGTTATGCAGATCTCCCTTAACAAAGCCAGTGATGATAATGAAAGTGAGAACCAAAATATTTATTCCTGTGGATATTTTGGTAACCAGGGTTGACTCACGAGCTCCCAGAACCAGTAGTCCTGTGGGAAAGATGTAATATAAAACACTCAAACTATTGATACATTTATAGATAAAGAAAGCATGATACACTTGTCATAGAAACACCCTTTTTCAACAACACAAGAGATGACTCCTCACTTGGACATCACCAGAAGTTCAACACTGAAATCAGATTGATTATATTCTTTGTAGCTGAAGATGAAGAAGCTCTATACAGTCAGCAAAAGCAAGACCTGGAGCTGACTGTGGCTCAGATCATCAGCTCCTTACTGCAAAATTCAGGCTTAAATTGAAGACAGTAGGGAAAACTACTAGACCATTCAGATATGACCTAAATAAAATCCATAATGATTATACAGTGGAGGTGACAAATAAATTCAAAGGATTAGATCTGGCAGGCAGACTGCCTGAAGAACTAGGGACAGAGATTCCTAACATTGTACAGGAGGCAGTGACCAAAACCATCCCCAAGGAAAGAAATGCAAAAAGGCAAAATGCTTGACTGAGGAGGATTTACAAATAGCTGAGGGAAGATGAGAAGTGAGAGGCAAAAGAGAAAGGGAAAGATATAACCAACTGAAAGGGGAATTCCAGAGAAGAGCAGGGAGAGACAAGAAAGCCATCTTAAGTGAACAATGCAAAGAAACAGAGGAAAACAGTAGAGTGGGAAAGACTAGAGATCTCTTCAAGAAAATTGGAGATATTAAGGGAACATTTCATGGAAGTATGGGCACGATAAAGGACAGAAATGGTAAGGAGCAACAGAAGCAGAAGAGATTAAGAATAGGTGGCAAGAATACCCAGAACTATATAAAAAAAGTCTCAATGGTCTGGATAACCAAGATGGTGTGGTCATTCACCTAGAACCAGTCATCCTGGGGTGTGAAGTCAAGTGGGTCTTAGGAAGCAATATTACAAACAAAGCCAGTAGAGGTGATGGAATTCAAGCTGAGCTATTTCAAATCCTAAAAGATGATGCTGTGAAAGTGCTGCATTTAATATGTGAGCAACTGGGGAAACTCAACAGTAGCTTCAGGCCTTCTAGATCAGTTTTCATTCCAATCCCAAAGAAGGGCAATGCCAAAGAATGTTCAAACTACTGTACAATTGCACTCATTTCACATGCTAGCAAGGTTATGCTCAAAATCCTTCAAGCTATGTGCTTCAGCAATATGTGAACCAAGAACTTTCAGATGTACAACAGAGTTAAGAAAATGCAAAGGACCAGAGATCGAATTGCCAACATTCATTGAATCACAGAAAAAGTAGGGGGAAATACCAGTAAACCCTATACTTCTGCTTCATTTGACTACACTAAAGCCTTTGACTGTGTGCATCACAACAAACTGTGGAAAATTCTTAAAGAGATAGAAATACCAGGCCACTCTACCTGTCTCCTTAGAAATCTATGCAGGTCAAGAAGCAACAGCTAGAACTGGACATAGAATAATGGACTGGTTCCAAATTGGGAAAGGGGTACATCAAGGCTGTATATTGTCACCCTGCTTATTTAACTTACACGCAGAGTACATCATGCAAAATGCCAAGCTGGATGAAGCACAAGCTGGAATCAAGATTTCCAGAAGAAATATCAACAATCTCAGATATGTAGATGACACCAACCTAATGGCAGAAAATGAACAGGAACTAAAGAGCCTCTTAATGAAAGTGAGAGGAGAGTGAAAAAGCTGGCTTAGAAGTCAACATTCATAAAGCTAAGACTATAGCATCTGGTCCCATCACTTCCTGGTAAATAGAAGAGGAAAAAGTGGAAGCAATGACAGATTTTCTTTTTGGGGGCGCCAAAATCACTGCAGACAATGACTGCAGCCATGAAATTAAAAGACACTTGCTTCTTGGAAGGAAAGCTATGGCAAACCTAGACAGCATATTAAAAAGTAGAGACATCACGTTGCCTAGAAAGGCCCATATAATCAAAGCTATGGTTTTTCCAGTAGTCATGTATGGATGTGAGAGTTGGACAATAAGAAGGCTGAGCACCAAAGGCCTGATGCTTTAAAATTATGCCAGAGATGACTCTTGAGAGTGCCTTGGATAGCAAGGGGAACAAACCAATAAATCCTGAAGAAAATCAACCCTGAATATTCATTGGAAGGACTGATGCTGAAGCTCCAATACTTTGGCCACCTGATGGGCAGAACTGACTCACTGGAAAAGATTCTGATGCTGGGTAAGATTGAGGGCAGGAGAAGAAGAGGTTGACAGAGAATGAAATGGTTGGATAGCATCATTGACTCAATGGACATAAATTTGAGCAAACTCCAGAAGATAGAGGAGGACAGAGGAACTTGGCATACTATAATCCATGGGGTTGCGAAGAGTTAGACATGACTTAGTGACTGAACAACAGCAGGAAGCAGAGAAATAGCTGCTCAGGGCTGGCAGTTGGTGGGTGGACAAACAGACAGTGCTCAGTGGGTACAGAGGTGTTGAACGTGTTTGGAACTAGATGGAGGTGATGGTTGCCCAACATTACAGATGTACTTAATGCTACTGAATTGTACACTTCAAGATGGTTAATTACTGTGGCAATCCCCTCAGAATACATGTGTGACGAGGCAAGATGTACACCTTAATCTTACACCATGTGGTATGTCAGTTATATATGTTTTTTTACTGAATCTGGGAAAAATTAAAAAGAGGTTAATTTTATGCTATCCTGTAAGGCCAAGGATGATACTCAACACTCAATAATGATTAAAAAGAGAAACTAAAATTCACAGGACAGCCCCCCCACACCAAAGAATGATAAGCCCAAATTGTCAGTAGTGCCAAGGGTGGAAAACAATGGTTTATGCCTCAGCTCCTGTCTCAAGACCCTTCTTTCTATTTCTATTTCTAATCCCCCACCATTCGGCCATCTCAAGCTTCTCCTACAACAACTCCCGCTCCACCACCCTGCTCTTCGCATCCTGTTGTTGAGCCATTACCTCACCTGTGAGCAGCAGCACCAGGCCCAGGGCAAAGAAGTCTGCATATGTGGCCAGGGAGTAAGGCAGGTTCAGAGAGAAATTTTCCTGTAATGCCTGAGAGATGTGATTCCCAATCAGGCTGTCAAAGATGTAACTGAAGGCCCTGGCAAAGATGGCAGGACCTGCAGAGGCAGAAGAAGGAACATTCACTGACAAACAAAATTTAATGTGCCATAGGATCTAAAAACACAGAAAATACCTGTATATACAAAAAGCCTATATATACACAAATACCTGTATATACAAACACCTGCTACAAAATACAGAATATCAAAGAGTTTCTTTTCATGGGTTGGGGAGAGTAGACTGAAATGATTCACCAAAATGTCAGGTGTTTTAATATGTTAGGAGCAGATCAATGTTATAAAAGAAAAGAAAACACATCAATGGGACTGGGAGGGCTGGGATAAGGCATGAAATTTGAAATCAAGTGGTAAAGGAAAATCCCAGGAAGGCAACAACTGAGCAAAGACTTCACTAAGGTGAGGGGATGAGCCTGTGTGACACGCTCCCTCTCACCCATTCCCTACAGTTCCCTTTCCTTCTGGGTTCGTGGTCCATCATTTAAGGACACAGAATAGAACTGAGATGGATGCAGTTGTGGGGTCTTCCTGATGTTATTATCAACTTCCCTCCATAAGGTCAAGAATATAGTACTCATGAATGACTGAGAACCCAATCCTCCAACATAGTTTCCCAGTCTTCAGCCCCACACCATTTTCTGGCCCACTGTCTCACCCATGACTGAGCAAAGTATGCGGTTCCAGCCAATGATGAAGGCATAGAGTTGACCCATCGTGACATAGCTGTAGAGATACGCAGAACCGGAGCGTGGTACCCAGGCCCCAAATTCAGCATAGCAGAACCCAGACAACATAGAAAACAGGGCAGCCACCAAGAACGAGATGATGGTTGCTGGTCCAGCTATGAACTTGGCCAGTGCAGCAGCCAGAATGTACACGCCAGCTCTCAGCATCCTGCCCACACCCAAGACCACCAAGTTTAGGGTGTTCAGATGAGCCACGGGTCTCTCAGACTCATCTATGGGTTCCAGCAGCCGCTTGCGGATGAGCTTCTGACCAAATTGGCGAACAAACTGACGCAACATCCTAGACATAGTTGAGGAGGCTACAGTCTGCTGAGAAAACAAGACATAACGCCGTTAAGAATGTCCATCCACCCTTGGCACTGGGGTTCCAATTCTATGGAGTACGAAAGTGATGGGGAGCAGGTGGTAAAAGGACACATGGGGCAAGTTCTCCATCTCTGAGATTTGGTTTCTACAATCATAGAGAAGACTTCTGATTTGTCTCAAAGTTACTGGAAAGGTTGCTTGAAAAGAAATGAGACGGATGGATTATGTCTCCCTCAATGTGCCCATTTGACGGGTAAATTCTTGTGAGCTGAAGTTAATTAAGACCTGTTAGACTCAGGACAAGCTCTGAGCTCCCTTAACAGTTCCATATAATGCAGATTAGGGGACCCACGCCAGGAAGAGAGCCATTACCACAGAGAAGCTTTTAATCTCGGGAAGACTTACCTGCTTGGAGTGGGCAAACATTCATTCCCAGGCACTTGCTCTTCTCACCCTTCTGTGCATGGTCTTCCCCCCATTTGAAGCCCCAGACCCCCACCCCTTTCTCCTTAATGCAGGGGGTCATATAAGCCTCAGTTGTCTGACAGTCCTCGAGCCTCAAAGATTTTTATTGGGCTCCTGTTCATATTAAACTAACTGTGTTCCTCTGTCTTATGTCAACTGAACTGTTAGCTCAGCTGAAGAATCTAGAAAGCCAAGTCTTCTGTCCCTACAGAAGCAAAAGCTTCCAACACAGAGCCTGGCACACCATAGGTGCTGAATTGGTACAAGCTGGATAGATAAGAATACTGGGTTTTGAATCAAAATCATCCAGCCCTGCTGGTCTGGTTTGGCTGAAACTATATTTCATCTTTGTTCTCCTTTCTCCTGCAAAACAGGGCAAATTGTCATCATTATTCCCTCCCCTCCTTGACTTTACCCCTCTATGGGTAAAGTCATCATTTTAGGGCTTGCTGAGCAGAGAGCTCAGACTCTGCACTTTTCTTCACCAAGGATCCTGAAACCTGGACACTTTCTGTTTCATTGTTTGCAGAGTGACACGGAATAGTAACTCTGTCCTGGGGCAGAATGAGATGACATTTGAGGGGAGGCACAGACTCTAGCCCAGCTCAGTCAAAGCATCAAACTACAGTAGCCTCCCAACTGCCTGGAGGGCGGGGGGCCTAACTTTCATTCCGAATCAGAAATGACAGGACTGTGTTTCCTGCTGCTTTGGGACATGGAATGTCTCCTGCCTACACAGGTCTGCAGGCAAGGTTGATCCAGTGACCACCAGTTATTGTGAGGGGGGCTTCCACCCCTGATAATCCAAGTCCAAGTTTAACATTTTGCTTAAGAGCAAGCATTCAAAGAGCCAGGAAACTATGAATAGAACCTTGGTTCCGCAAACACTCTGGCACTCTTGAACAAGTCATATACTTCTCTGGATTGTGTTTTCTTCTTGCTCAAATGCTGCTGATGAACCCTTCTGCACTGTGAGTAGGAATGTAACATGGGGCAGCAGCTATGGATGCAGTATGGTAGTTCCTCAAAAATGAAAAGTACATTCACCACATGATGCAGTAATGCCACGTGGGGTGTATATCCCAAAGAATTGAAAATAGGGTTGAAAGACATATTTGTACACCTGTGTTCCTTAGCAGCATTATCCACAATAGCTGAAAGTTAAAAGCAACCCAGATGTCCATCCAAGAAGGAATGGATTAACACAATGTGGTCTATACATACAGTGGAATATTATTCAGCCTTAAACATATAGGAAATGCTTTTTTTCAAATATACTTTTAAAAATTTATTTTTAATTGGAGGATAATTGCTTTGCCCTGTGAGTTGGTTTCTGCCATACATCATCGTGAATCAGCCATAGGTATGCATATATCCCCTCCCTCTTGAAACCTCCCTCCCATCCAGTCACAGAGCACTGGGTTGAGCTCCCAGCATTACATAGCAAATTCCTACTGGTGATCTGTTTTACAGATGGCAGTATATATGTTTCAATGCTACTCTCTCATTTCATCCCACCTTCTCCTTCCCTCTCTGTGTCCACAAGTCTGCTCTCTAAAAGAGAAAGGAAATTCTGATGTATGCTATAATGTAGAGGAACACTGAGGACATTATGCTAAGTGACATAATCCAGTCACAAAAAAGCATGCTATGATTCCATGTCTATGAGGTACTGAGAGGAGTCAACTTCTTAGAGGCAAAGTAGAATGTGGTTTGCCAGGGGCTCGAATGAAGGGTGAAACTGGGAGTTATTGTTAAATGAATACCCAGGCTTAGTTTTCTTCTTAGGAAAGAAGAGAAAAAAGATGTGAAAAGAGTTGCATGACAATATAAATATACCTAACATCATTGAACTGTACACTTAAAAATGGTAGATGGCAAATTTTAAGCTATATGTAATCAATCACCATATTTTAAAATTACTGCCAATAAGAAGAAATAGAGCCAAGTTCACAGAGTTGCTGGGTTAGCAAACCAATGGTGACTTAATATAAATCAACACACAGCCCTCCTCTGAGGACACCAAAATCCACGGGTGCTCAAGATCCTTAGAGTCACTGGGACATCCACAGAGGAGGAACCTGCAGAATCAGAGAGTCAACACCACACAGGAGACTGACATCCATGGTCCTCACACCATAAACCCTGTTCCAGGGCAATCTTTGATATTGTTTGAGCACCAGTCAAAAAAAAAAAAAAATGAGTCTTAGAATCTCCATGGTCTGATCCAACCCCCTGTATCACCAATTCCAGCATAAACCTGACAACTCCCAGCTCCTGTTTTCATCTGGAAAATGGGTCTCTCCACCTTCAGTCAGGAGCTGGGCTGACTCCCTCCACTCCAGGATTGCAGAGGTCTCTTTGGGAGGATGTGAACTCAGCACCCAGTCTCCCACAGAAGAGGGTGACCGAGACTTACTGGATCCTTGGAGCAGAGCCTGGAGTGCTGGGTCAGTCAGGGAGGCTGAGGTTAAGGCATGCAGGACTGGAGCTGAGACATCTCTAAGGACCAAAGTGGGGAGTCCTGAGCACAGAAGACAGCCCTTATCCCCTGCGTTGTTAGGGTGGAGATGAGGCTGGGCGGGCGGGGAGCATCTGCCATGTAGCTATCAGCCTTGACCCTTCTGTGGTTACTCGCAGGGAGTGGTTCTGAGAGGCTTTTCCCTTTTTTTTTAAATTTTATGTTATTACTCACAACATGAAATTGACCATTTTAACCATCTCTAAGTGTCCAAGAGGACGTCCCTGGTGGCTCAGACAGTAAAATGTCTGCCTACAACGCGAGTGACCCAGGTTCAATCTCTGGGTCGGGAAAATGCCCTGGAGAAGCAACTGGCAACACACTCCAGTACTCTTGCCGGCCGGAGGAGCCTGGTGGGCTGCAGTCCCTGGGGTCACAGAGAGTTAGGCATGACTGAGCGACTTCACGTTCAAGTGTCCAACTCAGTTGAATTAAATCTGTTTGCATTTCTTGAAGCCAAACGCCAGAACTTTTTTCCCCTTGCCAAATATCAACTCTACCCATTCAGCAACAATCCAGCCTTTCTCCTTTCTGCGTTCCTGACTATTGTTATTCTACTTTCTCTAAATCTGAGAACTCCAGGTGCCCCATTTCAGTGGAATCACACATCATTTATCCCTTCCTGTCAGGCTCATTTTGCTTAGTAGAATGTGCACTAGATTCGTCTATGTGGTAGCATGGGTTCTAGTCCTCTCCTTTTTAATGCTGAATAATCCTCTAGTAGATGCACATACCACATGGACTTAGCGATACTTTGATCAGTGGGCACTTGGATTGATTTCCTGTTTTACTTATTGTGAATAATGCTGCTGTGAACAAGGATGTAGAAATATCTCTTCCAGAGTGTGCTTTCAGTTCTTGGTATATCCTCAAAGGTAGAGTTGCTGGATCATAAGGTTCTGAGATTTTTATATCCTGTGATGGAGAAGAGGTTCACATATTGAGGAATGGGGAAGTCATTTTGGCTTATCCATGGTGCAGGCTGCACTGTGTGTGAACTAAGACAGTCGGTCCCACTCTCACAGCACATCTTCTGTAACCTTGAGGTAAAGGACATCTGTTTTGAAGATAAAAACAAATAACTCCCTTCTCATGGCCTCCATGTTAACACTCCCTGGAAGATAATGTTCCCTTCCCAGACACCAGGGTCCTGCTGTCTCACTGCCTATGGACTAAGTCTGTTTCTTTTTCAACTTTGAGGAATGCACCCTGTCATGTTGATGTATGTGCTTTGTCTGGATGATGTATAAGACTGTATTTCAGTGGAGCAGTTCCCCAGAGCTATCTGAGAGGGCGCCCCCAAGCTCTAGCCCTCAGTTTGGGTCAAAATAAGACTTTCCCATTTCTACTGTGTTTCTTGATTATTTCCCTGGACCGTTGAATGCATTGATCAGCAAGGACACCAAAGTAGACAGAGTGTAAAACTAGGGGACCCAGCTCCCAGCCCTCCCCCTCCCAGTAATGGACTGATTTGTCTTTGGTTGCGATCGGCCTTTGTTGTGTGTCTTTCTCCAGCTGCAGTGAGTGGGGGCTGTTCTCTGGCTCTCGTGCACTCTGCAGTTGCGTTGTGTGGTCTTATCACTGCCAGTGCCTTACTCGTAGACTGCTGGTACTTAGTGGCTAAGTCATGTCTGATTCTCTCATGACCCCATGGACTGTAGCCCACCGGGCTCCAATATCCAAGGGATTCTCTGGGCAATAATACTGGAGTGTGTTGCCATTTCCCCCTCCAGGGGATCTTCCCAACCCAGGGGTCAAACCCACATCCTTGCACTGACAGGCCGATTCTTTACTGTTGAGCCACCAGGGAAGCCCCATCATAGGCATGGCATTAAAATCTAATTTTCCACTCCAAGTATTTTAACAATATTATTTTGCCCAATCAAATACTGTTGTCTCCTTTAAATAACTTTGGTAAATAAAAAGTTCCCCATCTTGGGTTATGTGAATTATTACATGTATGTGTAATTCTTTTGTTATATAGCTCATGAAATATAACTGCACACTTATTGTATTCCAGACACTGCTTTAGGTGCTACAAAGCAAATGGTAGTCAGAAGTGTGATGGGAGTGAATGTATCTCCCCATTTTCAAATTCATATATTGAAGTACTAAACCCTAGGATCTGGGAATATGACTCTATTTGGTGGGGAGAGGGTAGCAGGCAGGAAGCCTGAGGTCTCCAAATGGAGGAAATAGGCTGAAAGTGTCAGACACTTTTTATCTCTCTCTTAAGTGGCAGGAGGAAACAAATTACAAGTGTCACATTTTCCCCCCTTCTCTACACAAATTTAAAAGAATCTTTTAAAATTCTGTGGTGCCATGACACCTGGTTCCACCTGAACTTAACTTTTCTCAAACCTTGAACTAACCAATGCATTTTTCTTATAGCAATGTTTTTCTTCTGCCATGTTAATGAGCTATATATTTACCTTAAACTCTGTCTTTCTTCAAGTCAGTTCCAGCTAAGACTCAGAACTGATAATGGCTCAGCAAACCAGTATCATTTACTCATGCAATTATTCTCCTGTTTTAATCAAACTATACATTTTATTTCATTGGGAACCTCCCTTTCTTCACGATTCATGTCAATCATTTTATGGCCCAGAATGACTCACATTGTGCTGATGTTATCTCAAAATGCATTTTGTGCGTGAGGGGCCTGGTACCACTCTCTGAGTTTTGAGACATTTCCTTTTTCTAATTAGCAGCTTGCTAGTAGCTGTATAATTTCCTGCTGACGACTAGCAGGGGGGCACTCTTTCTGCCCCCTTCTGATGTCTATGTAAGAAGTTTTGTCTATTTCTTTTATACTTCAATAAAACTTTATCACACAAAAGCTCTGAGAGATCAAGCATCATCACTGGCTTGGGATGGAATTCCTCTCCTCCAGAGGCCAAGAATCCTGGCATCCTTCATGGTTCAGCAACAGCCTTTCAGTGATAGGGCCTTAAAGAGATAATGAAGAGTATATGAGGTCATCAGGATGAGCCCTAAGTCTTATAGAATATGACTATACTCCTTGTGTGTGTTAGTCACTCAGTCATGTCTGACTCATTGCAAGCACATGGACTGTAGCTCGTCAGGCTTCTCTGTCCATGGCATTCTCCAGGCAAGATTACTGGAATGGCTTTCCAATTCCTTTTCCAGGGTATCTTCCCAACGCAGGGATCCAATCTGGTCTCTTGCACTGCTGGCAGATTCTTTACTGTTAGGTAATTAGCATAGGGAAAAGGAATCCAGAATGGCACTGGCTAGAAGACAAAGGAGGGAAAACCCCACAAAAACAGAACAAAGGAAGTCTGAGGACTGGAGTGAGAACCTGAGGTAAAACAAAGAGCCCTCCTGGTTAGCCCAATTTACAAAGGGCAGGCCCAGAGGGGAGGAGACAAATTTATAAAAAGAAGAACTAAAATTGAGCCAGAGGCTTCTCGCCTCTTCACGTCTTTAGGGTCTGTCTGCCCTCGCGCCTGGTGGGCTGCCGTCTATGGGGTCACACAGAGTGGGACACAACTGAAGTGCCTTAGCAGCAGCAGCGGCCCTCGTGTCTCAAGGAGGTATTTGCCCTTGCTTTCTAAACAAAACTGAGCTGTAATACAGAGCCATTACACTGGTCTGCCCAGAGAAGTTACATGGTGCTGCAACGCTGGTCTGTCAGAGGAAATCTACACAGGGCTCTAACGCTGGTCCGTCCGTTGCTTCAAATTTTTGTCACAATGAGACAGAACGGAGGAAATTACAAACTCCCCCAACATATATGATGCTGTGACTCAGGATTAACCTAGCTGAAACAACATCGGCTCAAACCCTGTGGAGCTGAGGCCAACCACAGCAGATGCCCAACTTGGCAAAAGCTCCTGTGGTGAAAGCTGAATGGGAAGAAAACCCACCACAGGGAAAGTGACAAGAGGCCCATTGTGCTGGAAACCAGGACAGCAAAAACAAACTCAGCAGAAAGCTCACGTGGCTCAGTCTCAGATTCCAGAAGACCTCCAGTTAAGGTAAGAAGTCCTCGCTCCTATGGATGGAAGGACATATGGCTAACAAAATCTTAATCCCTTTACAATCTTTTGTTTCTTGTTTCCTCAAACCCCCGGTGAACAGGTGAGTGGGAGTGGGTGCAGTTGAGGTACTCTGGCAGGGACTACTCCTAAGTGTATCCCAAAGGCTCCACCATCTGCTGGGCCCCAGTAGCTGTTACCCAAGAGGGTGGGGATTCTTCTGTCCTTAATCTTCTTTGTGCCAAGGATCAGGCCAATGTAAACTGTGAGCACAGGTCAGGTATTAAGGAGATTTTCTGGCAGGTTATGAAGCAGAGTCCTCAGCACACTTTCCCCACTGCTTTTCCCTCCCATCCTTCAGCTCCTCTCTGCATCTATGCCACTGCTTACAAAGTATTGGGCAGTTCATCATCTTTCCATTTCTGAAAGTTGTTCTTGAAACCGTTTACCTAAGATTGGGGCTCAAACCCACATGGCAGGGAGTCTGTGCTATGCTTAGTCACTCAATCGTATCCAACTGGGAATTGAGCCTGGCCAAAACCCACGGTGCCTGGCTTCAGGACCTAATGAAGCTTAGGCTCTTGATGTCTCATTGCAAAAAATTCAGTGAGAGACACAGTGATAGGTAGGAGGTGGATTTGTCTGGATTCAGAGAGAAGCACACTCCACAGGGTGTGGACCATCACAGAGGGTGAAGGCAGCCATGCAATGTGGTGTGGTTAGTTTTTGCAAGCTGGTTGATTTCATATGCTAATGAGTGGGAGTAACTGGCAAATCTGGGGTTGGAGTACAGAATGAAGCAGAGCAAAGGCTAATAGAATTCTGCCAAAAGAATGCACTGGTCATAGCAAACACCCTCTTCCAATAACACAAGAGAAGACTCTACACATGGATATCACCAGATAGTCACTGCCGAAATCAGACTGATTATATTCTTTGCAGCCAAAGATGGAGATGCTCTATACAGTCAGCAAAAGCAAGACTGGGAGCTGACTGTGGCTCAGATCATGAACTCCTTATTGCCAAATTCAGACTTAAATTGAAGAAAGTAGGGAAAACCACTAGATCATTCAGGTATGACCTAAATTAAATCCCTTACAAGTATACAGTGAAAGTGAGAAATAGAGTCAAGAGATTAGATCTGATAGACAGAGTGCTTGATGAACTATGGATGGAGGTTCATGACATTGCACAGGAGACACGGATGAAGACCATCTCAAAGAAAAACAAATTCAAAAAGGCAAAATGGCTGTCTGAGGAGGTCTTACAAATAGCTATGGAAAGAAGAGAAATGAAAAGCAAAGGAGAAAAGGAAAGATACACTCATTTGAATGCAGAGTTCCAAAGACTAGCAAGGAGAGATAAGAAAGCCTTCCTCAGTGATCAGTGCAAAGAAATAGAGGAAAACAATAGAATGGGAAAGATAGAGATCTCTTCAAGAAAATTAGAGATGTCAAGGGAACATTTCATGCAAAGATGGGCACAATAAAGGACAGAAATGCTATGGACCTAGCAGAAGCAAAAGATATTAAGAAGAGGTGGCAAGAATACACAGAAAAACTGTTAAAAAAAGATCTTCATGACCCAGATAATCACGATGGTGTGATCACTCACCTAGAGCAGACATCCTGGAATGTGAAGTCAAGTGGGCCTTAGGAAGCATCACTACAAACAAAGCTAGTGGAGGTGATGGAATTCCAGTTGAGCTATATCAAATTCTAAAAGATGATGCTGTGGAAGTGCTGCACTCAATATGCCAGCAAATTTGGAAAACTCAGCAGTGGCCGCAGGACTGGAAAAGGTCAGTTTTTATTCTAATCCCAAAGAAAGGCAATGCCAAAGAATGCTCAAACTACCGCACAATGGTACTCATCTCACACGCTAGTAAAGTAATACTCAAAATTCTCCAAGCCAGGCTTCAAAACTATATGAAATGTGAACTTCCAGATGTTCCAGCTGGATTTAGAAAATGCAGAGGAACCAGAGATCAAATTGCCAACATCCACTGGATCATCGAAAAAGCAGGAGAATTCCAGAAAAACATCTACTTCTGCTTTATTGACTATGCCAAAGCCTTTGACTGTGTGAATTACAGCAAACTGTGGAAAATTCTGAAAGAGATGGGCAGACCACCTGACCTGCTTCTTGAGAAGTCTGTATGCAGGTCAGGAAGCAACAGTTAGAACTGGACATAAAACAAACAGGTTCCAAATCAGGAAAGGAGTACGTCAAGGCTGTATATTGTCTCTCTGCTTATTTAACTTATATGCAGAGTACATCACAAGAAACGCTTGATTGGATGAAACACAAGCTGAAATCAAGATTACCGGGAGAAATATCAATAACCTCAGATATGCAGATGACACCACCCTTATGGCAGAAAGTGAAGAAGAACTAAAGAGCCTCTTGATGAAAGTGAAAGGGGAGAGTGAAAAAGTTGGTTTAAAACTCAACATTCAGAAAACTAAGATCATGGTATCTGGTCCCATCACTTCATGGGAAATAGATGGGGAAACAGTGGCAGACTATTTTTTGCCGGCTCCAAAATCACTGCAGATGTTGATTGCAGCCCTGAAATAAAAGGACCCTTGCTCCTTGGAAGAAAATATATTAAAAAGCAGAGACATTATTTTGTCAACAAAGGTCCGTCTAGCCAAATCTATGGTTTGTCCAGTAGTCATGTACGGATGTGAGAAGTGGACTATAAAGAAAGCTGAGTGTCAAAGAATTG
Organism: Antilocapra americana; assembly: GCA_007570785.1. Classification (NCBI taxonomy): domain Eukaryota; kingdom Metazoa; phylum Chordata; class Mammalia; order Artiodactyla; family Antilocapridae; genus Antilocapra; species Antilocapra americana. The sequence continues at coordinate 19,615 of SRVM01028640.1, forward strand.
ATGCTTTTGAACTGTGGTGCTGGAGAGGACACCTGAGAGCCCCTTGGACTGCAAGGAGATCCAACAGTCCATCCTAAAGGAAATCAGTCCTGAATATTCATTGGAAGGACTGATGTTGAAGCTAAAACTCCAGTCCTTTGGCCATGTGAGGTGAAGAACTGACTCATTTGAAAAGACCCTGATGCTGGGAAAAATTGAAGGCAGGAGAAGGGGATGACAGAGGATGAGATGGTTGGATGGCATCACCGACTCAATGGACATGAGTTTGGGTAAACTCCGGGAGTTGGTGATGGACAGGAAGGGCTGGTGCGCTGCAGTCCATGGGGTCACAAAGAGTCAGACACGACTGAGTGACTGAACTGAATTGAACTGGGATATGTCATTCTTTCAAAATTGTGCCCTTCCCCCTTTCCTCCTGTTTCCTGCTCTTATCCTGAGCCCCGTCTGGGTCCACAATGTTGCATCTACAACCTTCTGGAGGGACAGCTAGAAAATAGCTGGCCCTTGGGAGGGAAATACTGTATAATATCCAATCCCTCTAGATATTCAGGCCTTCATCTTCCATGTTTCCTACAACGTGTGCAAACAGAGCATCTCTCAGGGAACGAGCTAGTGAGGGTGACAGGCACACAACGCCTGTTAGAAGTCCATCAGTTGGTGGCATCCCTTCAAGAGCAATTGGGCTTCCAGGGATAACGTTTGCCTCTTTGAGAGTTCACACTGGAGGCCATTTGGGCCCAAACCCTTGCCACCCTTCTCCTTACAAACATACCCCCATATCAACTCTCCACTCCACTTTTATGGAACATCTGGTTTATTGCCTCTTATCAATTTGTTCTTATGCCACTTACTAACTCCTACAACCAGGACTCTGCCCCCTAAAATAATCTTAATGCCCCTAACAGGACCAGAAAATCCACTCCTTTGTCATTACTTCTGCTATTACCTTAAGTGGGTCTATGACAATTAAATGTTTACCACTGGAGACACCCTAATCTGCTCTTACGAAGGACTAGGGGAGGAAATCAGCAATAAGAGGATAAGGCTTATAGTTGTTTCACGAGGTTCCCAGTCTCAGGGCACTGGCTTGGATTGCTTTACATCATGGTATATATCCCCATCCATGGTGGACAAACCAGCAATGGGTTAAGATTACAACCTCTTAATCCTACCCAGCACTGTTCATGCTGGAGACCTTGCGGCTGCCCAACTCCAGTCCTGGGGTTCCAGGAGGTCGACCTGCCTCAACCTGCCTAGAGATCTGGTCCCTGGGAGGTTGTCATACCTCAACCTG
>SRVM01028646.1:0-16401 GCA_007570785.1 Antilocapra americana
TCAGTTGATGGGCATCTAGGTTGCTTCCATGTCCTGGCTATTGTAAATAAAGCAGCGATGATGAACAGCTTTTGATGGAACATTTTAGCACAAGGAGCTACTACCTAATTATTCCGCCCTTGCAAGGCAAGTATTTATGGAAAGTTCTCCCTTCGATTGCATATGCCACTGTTGAGTCAGTCACTAGTTGATGGACTTTGAGGTTGTTTCCAAGCTCTTTTCACAAAAATGTTACAGGAAACATATTGGTGAGTATATTCCTAATTCTAGGTTTATTTCATTAGTGAAGACTCTCAGAACTGGAATTGATGAGACAAAGTATATGTGCACATTTTTAATTTTAACAGATAATGCTGGATTACTTTTCAAAAACTTTGTGGTAATTCATATTCTACCAAAAAATGCCTATTTTCCCAATGGATTTCTATGAAGTTTTTAAACTTTTGCCTGTCCACCAACTGAGTTTTTATTATGTATGTTTGATCTTCTGTGATTTTTTTTTAATTGTCATTGTAGAATTGTTTGTCAGTTTGTCTTTGGATGGTTTATATTATCAATTTGAAAGAGCTCTTACTTGATTAAAGGTTGATCTTTCTACTGATACTCATGGAACTTAGTGTCTAACTTCTTTTTCTGTCGTTGAAATATATTTATTAAACACATACAAGCAAAGGAAATAAATCTCCTTTAGAATCATGCCAATTAGAGATGACCATCGTTTCCAATTTGATCTACTTTCTTTTTTAGTATCTAACTTCTATCTATCCAGCCTTATCTTCTCTGAACAAATTCATTTCTCAAAGATTCTCCAAAGATGTGGTATTTGCTCATAAATGAATCTCACCCTAGAAGTGATCTGTATGGTATAGGACTTTGCTCCTCAAAGTGTGGTTCCCTGATCAACAGAACTGGCATCATCTGGAGACTTTTTGACCACAGAATCTCATGCCTCATGCAGTGTCTACTAAATCAGAATCTTTTGCTGTACAGGATATCCAAGTAATCTGCATGCATATTAAAATTTGAGAAGCACCGTGATAGAGCATGAAGGACCTTTACCTTTTGCCGTGGTTTCAAAATTTGTATTAAAATTATCATAGCTTTTAAGGTCATGGTAACTAAGCCTTTTATTCTGGTTATCAAATAAAACTGTTGATAAATTGATTCCTGACCTGTACTCATTTAGTAATATTTTGTACCTAAATATATGATTTTACCTTTATTCTCATTAAGTTTCATTATATTCATGTCAAATCATAATTCTGATTTATGACACACCTGTTGAAAACAGAATCTGCATTTTAATATAGAGGCTCTCATTATTCAGTTTTGGGGGAAATGAATCTAAAACTTTGAGTAAATAGGTGTGGTAAGACTTCAGATAAGTTCCTTTATGTTTTCCTTTGTCTTAGTGAAAGTGAAAGTGGCTCAGTCATGTCCGACTCTTTGTGACCCCATGATCTATACAGTCTATAGAATTCTCCAGGCCCGAATACTGGAGTGGGTAGCTGCTCCCTTCTCCAGGAGATATTCCCAACCCAGGGGTTGAACCCAGGTCTCCCGCACTGCAGGCAGATTCTTTACAAGCTGAGCCACCAGGGAAGACCAAGAATACTGGAGTGGGTAGCCCATCCCTTCTTCAGTGGATCTTCCCAACCCAGGAATTGAATCAGGGTCTCCTGCATTGCAGGTGGATTCCTTACCAAACTGAGCTACCAGGGAAGCCCATTCCTTTGTCTTATGGACACATTAGATTCAGTTAAGATGAATTTTAAGACAAGGCTTAAGAGAAAAGAGAAGGAAGGCTATGTTCATAATATAAACATTTAACTGAAGATATTTATCCATGTGATGGTACTTGACTGACTTTGTTATTTGTTTTTCCCCAAACAATCACCTGTTGACCACTGATCCTCACCAGCTGCTTCTATGACAGATTCAGGCAAAAATGACTCTGGTCCCCAGAATGATGAAGCTTCTAAACACAGATAGGAGACATTTGACAACCAATGACAACTCCTCTTTTAAAAATATATACACAACTTCTGGTCTGGACAGAATGGTGGAGACCTCTTTCTCCTTGCTCATTCCCCTAAATATAAACTGCACTGGAAATAAGAAACAGCCATAGGCGACCCTGATGGGTGATAAGAAGAAGGGAAACTTGTTTGGGACCCCAGACAGATGAAACAGCACAGTGGCAAGGCATTTTGCAGGTCCTACCCAACAGAAAAAGGTGATTTTAAACTTGGCATTTCCGAGGAGAAACTAAGATGGCGGAGGAATAGGACGGAGAGAACACTCTCTCCCCAACAAATATACCAAAAGAACTTTTAAAGGCCGAGCAAACTCCAAAAAACAGGAACTGAATGCTGGCAGAGGACACTGGGCATCTGGAGAGGCGACCAATTGCTGACGTGAGGAGTAACAGTGAGGAAACCTAGACTCACCCACCAGAAAACCACACAAGCCTTTCCATCCAGGAAACTTCGACAAACCACGCATTCAACCCCTCCCATAGAGAGGAATCCCCACAATAAAGGGACAACACAGCAAGATAAACAAGATGAAAAGGCAGAGAAATACCCAGCAAGTAAAGGAACAGGATAAATACCCCCTAGACCAAACAAAAGACGAAGAGATAGGAAGTCTACCTGACAAAGAATTCCGAATAATGATAGTGAAAATGATCCAAAACCTGGAAAATAAGTTGGAGTTGCAGCTCAATAACCTGCAGGCAAGGATTGAGAAGATGCAGGTAAGCTTTAACAAGGACTTAGAAGAAATGAAAAAGAGACAAAATACAATGAATAATGCAATAAATGAGATCAAAAACACTCTGGAGGGAACCAACAGTAGAATAACAGAGATAGAAGACAGAATAAGTGAGGTAGAAGACAGAATGACAGAAATAAATGAAACAGAAAGGAAAAATGAAAAAAGAATTAAAAGAAATGAAGACAATCTTAGAGACCTCTGGGACAATATTAAACGCACCAATATTCGAATCATAGGAGTCCCAGAAGAAGAAGACAAAAAGAAAGACCATCAGAAAATTCTTGAAGAGATAATTGTAGAAAACTTCCCTAAATTGGGGAAGCAAATAGCCACTCAGGTCCAAGAAACACAGAGAATCCCAAATAGAATGAACCCCAAGCGGGACACCCCAAGACACATATTAATCAAATTGGCAAATATCAAATACAAAGACCAAATATTAAAAGCAGCAAGGGAGAAGCAAAAGATAACTCACAAGGGGAATCCCATAAGGATAACAGCTGATCTCTCATCAGAAACGCTTCAGGCCAGAAGGGAATGGCAAAACATACTTAAAGTCATGGAAGAAAACAATCTACAACCCCGACTACTGTACCCAGCAAGGATCTCATTCAAATTTGAAGGAGAATTCAAAATTTTCTCAGACAAGCAGAAACTGAGAGAATTCAGCAACACCAAACAAGCCCTCCAACGAATGCTAAAGGAACTTGCCTAGATAGGAAACACCGATGGGACAGATAATTTGGAACCCAAAACAATAAAAGAAATGGCAGCAAGATCATACTTATCAATAATTACCTTAAATGTAAACGGGCTGAATGCCCCAACCAAAAGACAAAGATTGGCCGATTGGATATAGAAACAAGACCCCTATATATGTTGTCTACAAGAGACCCACCTCAAACCTAGGGACACATATAGACTGAAAGTTAAAGGCTGGAAAAAGATATTCCATGCAAATAAAGACCAAAAGAAAGCAGGAGTGGCAATACTCATATCTGATAAAGTAGACTTTAAAATAAAGGCAGTGAAAAGAGATAAAGATGGACATTACATAATGATCAAAGGATCAATCGAGGAAGAAGAAATAACAATTATAAATATTTATGCACCTAACATAGGAACTCCACAATATGTAAGGCAAATGCTAACAAATATGAAAGGGGAAATCAACAACAACACAATAATAGCAGGAGACTTTAATACACCACTCACACCAATGGATAGATCAACTAGACAGAAAAGTAACAAGGAAATTCAAACTTTAAATGAAACAATAGACCAACTAGACCTAATTGATATCTATAGGTCATTCCACCCCAAAACAAGGAATTTCACCTTTTTCTCAAGTGCACACGGGACCTTCTCCAGGATAGATCACATCCTGGGCCATAAATCTAACCTTGATAAATTCAAAAATATTGAAATCATCCCAAGCATCTTTTCTGACCACAATGCAGTGAGATTAGATATCAACTACAGGAGAAAACCTCTCAAAACTTCCAACATATGGAGGCTCAACAACACACTGCTGAATAACCAACAAATCGCAGAAGAAATTAAAAATGAAATTCAGTTATGCATGGAAACGAATGAAAATGAAAACACAACAGCTCAAAACCTATGGGACACTGTGAAAGCAATGCTAAGGGGAAAGTTCATAGCAATACAAGCTCACCTCAGGAAACAAGAAAAAAATCAAATAAATGACCTTACTTTACACCTAAAGCAACTAGAAAGGGAAGAGATGCAGAAGCCCAGGTCTAGTAGAAGGAAAGAAATCTTAAAGATCAGGGCAGAAATAAATGCAAAGGAATCAAAAGTGACCATAGCAAAAATCAACCAAGCCAAAAGCTGGTTCTTTGAGAAGATAAATAAAATTGACAAACCATTAGCCAGACTCATCAAGAAACAAAGGGAGAAGAACCAAATCAACAGAATTAGAAATGAAAACGGAGAGATCACAACAGAAAACACAGAAATACAAAGGATCATAAGAGACTATTATCAGCAACTATATGCAAATAAACTGGACAATTTGGATGAAATGGACAAATTCCTAGAAAAGTACAACTTTCCAAGACTAAACCAGGAAGAGATAGATAATATTAATAGACCCATCACAAGCACGGAAATTGAAACCGTAATCAGAAATCTTCCAAAAAACAAAAGCCCAGGACCAGATGGCTTCACAGCTGAATTCTACCAAAAATTTAGAGAAGAGCTAACACCTATTCTACTCAAACTCTTCCAGAAAATTGCAGACGAAGGTAAACTTCCAAACTCATTCTATGAGGCCTCCATCACCCTAATTCCAAAACCCGGCAAAGATGCCACAAAAAAAGAAAACTACAGGCCAATATCACTGATGAACTTAGATGCAAAAATCCTCAACAAAATTCTAGCAAATAGAATCCAACAACACATCAAAAAGATCATACATCATGATCAAGTAGGCTTTATCCCAGGGATGCAAGGATTCTTCAATATTCGTAAATCGATCAATGTAATACACCACATTAACAAATTGAAAAATAAAAATCACATGATTATCTCAATAGATGCAGAGAAAGCCTTTGACAAAATTCAACATCCATTTATGATAAAAACCCTCCAAAAAGTAGGAATAGAAGGAACATACCTCAACATAATAAAAGCTATATATGACAAACCCACAGCAAACATTATCCTCAATGGTGAAAAACTGGAAGCATTCCCCCTGAAATCAGGGACAAGACAAGGGTGCCCACTCTCACCACTACTATTCAACATAGTTTTGGAAGTTTTGGCCACAGCAATCAGAGCAGATAAAGAAATCAAAGGAATACAGATTGGAAAAGAAGAAGTAAAACTCTCTCTGTTTGCAGATGACATGATCCTCTATATTGAAAACCCTAAAGACTCTACGAGAAAATTACTAGAGCTAATCAGTGAATATAGCAAAGTTTCAGGATACAAAATCAACACACAGAAATCCCTGGCATTCCTATACACTAACAGTGAGAAATCAGAAAGAGAAATTAAGGAAACAATCCCATTCACCATCGAAACAAAAAGAATAAAATACTTAGGAGTATTTCTACCTAAAGAATCAAAAGACTTGTATATAGAAAACTATAGAACACTGATGAAAGAAATCAAGGAGGACACAAACAGATGGAGAAATGTGCCGTGCTCATGGATTGGAAGAATCAATATAGTGAAAATGAGTATACTACCTAAAGCAATCTATAGATTCAATGCAATTCCTATCAAGCTACCAGAGGTCTTTTTCAAAGAATTAGAACAAATAATTTCTCAATTTGTATGGAAATACAAAAAACCTCGTATAGCCAAAGCAATCTTGAGAAAGAAGAATGGAACTGGCGGAATCAACCTACCTGACTTTAGGCTATACTACAAATCCACAGTCATTAAGACAGTATGGTACTGGCACAAAGACAGAAACATAGATCAATGGAACAGAATAGAAAGCCCAGAGATAAATCCACACATCTATGGACACCTTATCTTTGACAAAGGAGGCAAGAATATACAATGGAGAAAAGACAACCTCTTTAACAAGTGGTGCTGGGAAAACTGGACAGCCACTTGTAAAAGAATGAAACTAGATCACTTTCTAACACCATACACAAAGATAAACTCAAAATGGATCAAAGATCTAAGCATAAGACCAGAAACTATAAAACTCCTAGAGGATAACATAGGCAAAACACTCTCTGCCATAACCCAAAGCGGGATACTCCATGACCCACCTCCCAGAATATTGGAAATAAAAACACGAATAAACAAATGGGACCTAATTAAAATTAAAAGCTTTTGCACAACAAAGGAAACTATAAGCAAGGTGAAAAGACAGCCTTCAGAATGGGAGAAAATAATAGCCAATGAAGCAACAGACAAACAATTAATCTCAAAAATTTACAAACAACTCCTGCAGCTCCATTCTAGAAAAATAAACAACCCAATTAAAAAGTGGGCCAAAGAACTTAACAGACATTTCTCCAAAGAAGATATAAAAATGGCTAACAAACACATGAAAAGATGCTCAACATCACTCATTATCAGAGAAATGCAAATCAAAACCACAATGAGGTACCACTTTACACCAGTCAGAATGGCTGCCATCCAAAAGTCTACAAGCAATAAATGCTGGAGAGGATGTGGAGAAAAGGGAACCCTCTTACACTGTTGGTGGGAATGCAAACTAGTACAGCCACTATGGAAAACAGTGTGGAGGTTCCTTAAAAAGCTGCAAATAGACCTGCCATATGACCCGGCAATCCCACTACTGGGCATATACACCGAGGAAACCAGAATTGAAAGAGCCACGTGCACCCCAATGTTCATCGCTGCATTGTTTACAATAGCCAGGACATGGAAGCAACCTAGATGCCCATCAACTGACGAATGGATAAGAAAGCTGTGGTACATATACACAATGGAATATTACTCAGCATTAAAAAAAAATTCATTTGAAGCAATTCTACTCAGATGGACGAAACTGGAGCCCATTATCCAGAGTGAAGTAAGCCAGAAGCAAAAACAACAATACAGTATATTAACACATATATATGGAATTTAGAAAGACAGTAATGAGAACCCAACATGGGAGACAACAAAAGGAACGCAGATGTATAGAATAGACTTGTGGACTTTGTGGATGAGGGTAAGGGTGGGATGAGATGGGAGAAGGGCATTGAAGCATGTTAATTGTCATGTGTCTAATCAATCGCCAGCCCAGGATTGATGCTCGGGACTGGTGCAGCGAGATTTCCCGGGGGGGAGGGAGGAGGGAGGGGGGTTCCGGAGGGGAAGCATATGTAAACCCATGGTGATATCATGACATTGTATGGCAAAAACAAGTTAAAAAAAATAAATAAATAAATTAAAAAAAAAATAAACTTGGCATTTCCCTGGCCCCCAACCTAGCAATAGATCGCAGCCCAAGTGGACTCATTCCTCCTCTGGGTTGAAAGGGAGCTCCTCTGAAAACATCCTTCTGAAATCAGCCTGTCACGTTGGGCAAGGGGAACAGAACTAGAGACCCTCTGAATAATACATAGTCAAGAAGTTCTCTCGTTCTCTGTCAGGCCAGGGACTACCCTTTTACTCCCCCCAAGTACCAAAGCTAGTGGGAGAAAAGGCAAAAGGGGCCCATTACAACATGTGACTTGGCTGTGAAGCTTCTCTGATCCCATATACTCTGCCCAGGGACATTGTGGAGCTGGGGGTGGGGGTGGGGGTTATCATGAAGGGGACCCTACCACAACAAGTGCCTAAGATGCCTCTCTACCTCCTTTTGAAAGAGACTCCTCTTCTCCATTGGGACAGTTATCAAAATCAGGAATGAAATAGCAGATATCACTACAAGTCCTCTAATTACCAAAAAGATAATAATGACCAAAATCAAATCCCTTATGATTATACAGTGGAAGTGACAAATAGATTCAAGAAATAAGATCTGATAGACAGAATGTTTGAAGAACTATGGACGGAGGTTTGTGACATTGTACAGGAGGCAGTGATCAGGATCATCCCCAAGAAAAAGAAATGCAAAAAGACAAAGTGGTTGCCTGATGAGGCCTTACAAATAGCTGAGAAAAGAAGTGAAAGGCAAAAGAGAAAAGGAAAGATATACCCATTTGAATGCAGAGTTCCAAAGAATAGCAAGGAGAGATAAGAGAGCCTTCCTCAGTGATCAGTGCAAAGAAATAGAGGAAAACAACAGAATGAGAAAGACTAGAGATCTCTTCAAGAAAATTAGAGATACCAAGGGAATATTTCATGCAAAGATGGGCTCAATAAAGGACAGAAATGGTATGGACCTAACAGAAGCAGAAGATATTAAGAAGAGGTGGCAAGAATACACAGAAGAACTATAGAAAAAAGATCTTCATGACCCAGATAACCATGATGGTGTGATCACTCACCTAGAGCCAGACATCCTGCGATGCAAAGTCAAATGGGCCTTAGGAAGCATCACTATGAACAACGTTAGTGGAGGTGATGGCATTCCAGCTGAGCTATTACAAATCCTAAAAGATGATGCTGTGAAAGTGCTGCACTCAATATGTTAGCAAATCTGGGAAACTCAGCAGTGGCCACAGGACTGGAAAAGGTCAGTTTTCATTCTAATCTCAAAGAAAGGCAATGCCAAAGAATGTTCAAACTACCACACAATTGCACTCATCTCACATGCTAGCAAAGTAATGCTCAAAATTCTCCAAGCCAGGCTTCAAGAGTATATGAACCATGCACTTCCAGATGTTCAAACTGGATTTAAAAAAGGCAGAGGAACCAGAGATCAAATTGCCAACATCTGTTGGATCATCAAAAAAGCAAAAGAGTTCCAGAAAAATGTCTACTTTTGCTTTATTGACTATGCCAAAGCCTTTGACTGTGTGGGTCACAACAAACTGTGGAAAATTCTTAAAGAGATGGGAATACCAGACCACCTGACCTGACGCCTGAGAAATTTGTATGCAGGTCAAGAAGCAACAGTTAGAACTGGACATGGAACAACACACTGGTTCCAAATTGGGAAAGGAGCACATCAAGGCTGTATATTGTCACCCTGCTTATTTAACTTATATGCAGAGTACATCATGAGAAATGCTGGGCTGGATGAAGCACAAGCTGGAATCAAGATTTCTGGGAGAAATATAAATAACCTCAGATATGCAGATGACACCATCCTTATGGCAGAAAGTGAAGAAGAACTAAAGGGCCTCTTGATGAAAGTGAAAGAAGAGAGTTTAAAAGGTGGCTTAAAACTCAACATTCAAAAAACAAAGATCACGGCATCTGGTCCCATCACTTCATGGCAAATAATTGGGGAAATAGTGAAAATAGTGATAGACTTTATATTTTTGGGCTCCAAAATCACTGCAGATGGTTATTGCAGCCATGAAATTAAAAGATGCTTGCTCCTTGGAAAAAAAGCTATGACCAACTCAGACAGCATATTAAAAAGCAGAGACATTATTTTACCACAAAGGTCTGTCTGGTTAAAACTATGGTTTTTCCAGTAGTCATGTGTGGAAGTGAGAGTTGGACTATAAAGAAAGCTGAGCACCGAAGAATTGATGCTTTTGAACTGTGGTGTTGGAGAAGACTCTGGAAAGTCCCTTGGACTGCAAGGAGAGCCAACCAGTCCATCCTAAAGGAGATCAGTCCTGACTATTCATTGGAAGAACCGATGCTAAAGTTGAAACTCCAATACTTAGGCCACCTGATGCAAGGAACTGACCAATTGGAAAAGTCCCTGATGCTGGGAAAGATTGAAGGAGGGAGGAGAAGGGGATGACAGAGGATGAGATGGTTGGATGGCATCACCTATGCGATGGACGTGAGTTTAAGTAAACTCCGGGAGTTGGTGATGGACAGGGAATCTTGGCATGCCGCAGTCCATGGGGTCGCAAAGAGTCAGACACGACTGAGCTACTGAACTGAACTGTGAGCTACTTTATTTTCTATGATCATAAGTTTGATAACTAAGAAAAAATTGGTTAATTACTTGAAAAACCTCAAACTACCAAAAGTCAACCAAAATGAAAAAGATGATCCAAATAATCTTTATAATAATTTTAAAAATTAATTTCATAAAGAAAAAGTTTATGAAAAATAAATCTCTGGACTCAGATGGTTTAACTGGAAAATTCTACCAAATACTTGAAGAAGAATTAACACCAATTTTACACAAATTTTTTTTTCAGAAAATAGAAGGAGGAATACTTTCCAAGTCATTTTATCAGTCCATTATTACCTTGATAACAACCAGATAGATATAGTACACAGAAGAAACTACAGATCAATATCTCTCATGAATTTAGTTTTTTAAAAAAGAAATCCTCTAGCAAATCAAGTATGAACATGATTTAAAAGAATTATACACCATGATCAAGTAGATTTATTCCAGGTAAGCAAGACCGATTCATCATTCCAAAATTAATCAATGTAATTCATCATATCAACAAAGTTGTTTAAAAATCAAGAAAAAATCATATAGTTGTGTCAGTTGACGCAGAAAAGGCATTTAATAAAATCTAACACCCATTCATGATAAAACCTTTCTGTTTGTTAAGGAACTATCTCACCTTGATATACACAAAATCCTACAACTGACATCATACTTAATGATGCAGAACTGAGCGCTTTTCCTCTAAAATGAGGAACAAGGAAAGGACATCTACTCTCAACACTCTAGTCAACATAGTACTGGAACTTCTAGCCACTAAAATAAGTTAAAGAAAAGAATAAAGACATATACAGACTCAAAAGGACAAAATGAAATAATTTCTATTTGCAGATGACTTGACTGTCTACATACAAAATTGTAAGAAATGAATAAAAAACAATCCTAGAATTAGTAAGTTCAACAGTCACAGCATACAAGATCAACACACAGAGATCAATCTCATTTTTATATCCTAATAATAATATGTGAAACTGAAATTAAGTTCAAAATACTTAAGTATACACTTAATAAAATATATATAGCATCTGTATGCTGAAGATTAATAAATGCTGATGAAAGAAATAAAAAAAGACTCAAATAAACCCTTCATTTGGAAGACTCAAAGTGAAGATTGCAATTCTCCCTAAAGTAGTCTATAGGTTTAATTTGATGCCTATTAAGACCCAAGCAAAATTGTTATTTGTTTGTTTATGACATAGACAAACTTATTCTACCATTTATTTGAAAAGCACAGGCAGGGAGATACATAAATCCATAGAACATAATAGGGAACCTAGAGATAGACCCACAAATATGCTGACCTAGTTTTTGACAAAGGTGGAAAAATAAATTTATGGAGGAAACTAGCCTTTTCAACAGGTAATGCCAGCCAGAGCAACTGCTCTGTAGGCAAAAGGATGAATCTTGATCTAAACTCCATACCTTATATAAAAATTAACCAGAAATGGATCATTGACAGAAATGTAATGAAACCATTAGAAAAACAAAAAGGAGAAAATTTTGGGAATCTAGGGCTAAGCAAAAAGTTCTTAGACTCGACACAGAAAGTACAATCTGTAAAAGGAAAATCTGATACAATGGACCACATCAAAATGAAAACTATTGCTATGCAGAAACCCAAAAAGAGAAGCTATACAACAGAAGAAAATATTTGCAAACCACATATTTAATATATGACTAGTACCTAAAATATATAAAGCATTATCAAAACCCAACAGGACAAAACCAATCAATCCAATTAGAAAATGGGAAAATATATGAGGGTTTAAGAGAACAAGTTTGGATATTTATAATGGAATATCATTCAGCAGTCAAATCACATTTAATGAAATACTAAAGCATATATCATAGAAAAATCTCAAAAGCAAGAGAGTCCGGAGAAAAGAATCCATGTTTTCACTCTAGAACAGAGAGAACTAATCTATTACATGGACTCAGAAGTGGCTGGCTGAGGGAGCAGTGAGGGGGATTACCTGTGAAGAGGCACAAAGGAACTTTCTAAACTATTGCCACTATTTTCCATCTTGTTTGCAGTGTAGGTTATACGGGTGTGCACATCTGTTGGTGGTCATCAGACTGTACATTTATGATTTGAGCTTGACATTTCATATAAATTCACTTCATTACAAAGCACAAAAAGACAAAATAAAAAGAAGAAAACAATCTTAAGGTTACTGAAGATGCCTTGAAGTTTAAATTTCTTATCTTCCAGGGACTCCCATAAAGATCTGATAGAAAACCATCTGGCTCTGACCCAGCTGAGTCATCACACCCAGTGTACAGTCCAAGGGCATAAACCATAAAAGACCAAAAAAAAAAAAAAAAAAAGAAAACCTATTTGTAATGGGATAGACTCAGCAACCACAGCAGTCACCTACATCCTGTCCTTCGATATCACTGTTCTTGTCCTTCTCCCCAGTTAGTCATCAAATAACCTGTTCCTGTGACCACTCAGTACCCGGCCTGGCTTATTTCTATTGCATCCTGAACACACTTGTTATTCATTTGACCTTTCTTCCTGCTGTTTTACCAAGTCCCGCCAGGCTGTGCATAATGCTGTGAGCCATATCCTCCAGGGTTGCAGACAGTTGGTAGACAAATACAGACTCCCTTCAGCTCTGGCAGGCTCACAGCTGCTCTGCTGGCTGGCAAATAACTGAGGCAAGAGGAAGCCTGTCCAAGGTGCAGAGACCAGAAGCAAGCAAGCTTTATTTTCAGCCAAGGGAACTATGTAAGTCTTGTTTTCATGTCCAAGTCAGATGTAGTTAGGATCGGGAAAGGGAAACCAAGAGATCCAAAGGTTCAATAACAAAGGTATTACTGAATAGTTTCTCTAAAAAGCCCTCTCCAGGTTGCAGCTTTGAAGCATATTAAACTACCCGGCTTACAGCTTTTCTACAAAGTAATGTGTCATAGAAATAGCACAAGTTATATAATCAGAAAGAATCAGCTTCAGATTCTTTATCTGTAACTTACTGTGTACATATTTCTGGGGCAAATTCTTTAACTCCTCTGAGCCTCAGTTTCCACACCTGTCAATTCTAGAAGTAACACTCAGGTGACAGGATTGGGATCAGATTTAAGTGTTTAATATTTACAAAGCTATCACTTCTGGAACATGGTAGATGTCCATTCGTTTATGAACTAATTCACTAATTCCATATAACAATTCATTCAGTAATTAATCCTATATTTATATATTCAATAAAAACAGCACATCATATATGCTAGGAACCATTTTAGGATACATCAGTAAGCAAAGCAAAGCTCCTGCCCTCATGGTATTATATTCTATTTGCAGAGATAGGCAATGAACAAGTAAGTAAATAAGCACATATTATAATAAGCATGTGTAAGAGCTATAAAGGAAAGTAAAGCAGGGTAGCAGTATAGAAAGTGGCACAAGATGCTATTTCTGATCAAAATCCCCCTCTGTGGAGATCACAGTGGAAGGGAAACCAGACTGGCGTGAAGGAACAATGAACTGAAAATCTGTGACTCCTTTCCCCCTAGAATGGTTACTGATATCAGGAGACTTATCAAGCATACTGAATCCATTCAACGGTCTGTTCCAGCAATTATAGCCATTCCTGGGTGAATCAGCCTAGATCAAAACTCAACACGTTTCTTTATCAACTTCATTCTCCTACAAGCCCCGTCGATAACTATATGGAATAGTCTCAACATGCATAGCATTGATATGTCAAATAAATCAACAACAACAAAAAGATGACCAGAGACTACCTGTGTAAAGAAGAGAAATCAGTTTCCACTCTTTTTCTGATCGAAGTGAAAAGGCATTAATGAGAAAGTAAGCTAAGCCTCGTGAGATGTTTTTTACGTCACAAATCATGGAGAGGCTTCTTTACATGTCTTCTCTGCAGCCCTCCCCCACCCCCCAGCTGCAGCACTGAGCCCTGGGGTCCAGCTTTTAACACTTTATCTACGGCTCTGAACTTGGGCCCGTTACAAAGGACAGCTCTGGCTTCTGAGACCACTCTTCAGGGCTCCCCACTCAATATCAGAGGCTAACACACTCCAGCAGTTTGACAGAATTAAGCTCTGCTGGCTAATCTCTGCTTCTCTGAACATGGACTCACCCAGTATGGCATCATGACACAGAAAGGCCCTAAATTCCTAACACCATTCAGAGTTCTGGGGATCACCAGATCCTGCTAACCAAAAGTTGGGAGCCATTGACACTGAATTTTTTTGGTCCCTGGCAGTGTTGGCTTGAGGATCATCTAAGTTCTCCTCTCCACTTATGCGAGTTATTCTGTCTACAAATCAGATAAACTCAGGTCATCCTGTGGTCAATTTCAGCATTGTACGACATTCAAAAGAAATACCAGTTTAACATCCTCCCCAAAGTTGTGAAAATGGATGTAAATCTTTACTGAAGTTGCTTAAGAAATGCTAAAGGGTTAATTCATTGGAGGGTACACTGCACATGCCCTGAGGATCCTCTTTACCTTCACTGTATTTTCACTACAACAGTACAGAATATTCATTACGGAAGGATTTCCCCTGATATCTGTCTGTCTGTCTGTCTATCTATCTATCTATTTTCTATCCCTTCTCCAGCTCTTCCTTTTCTAGTTTTTAATCCTTCATTCTCTCTCTTTTTCATCTTTATATTCAACTGTCCTTATGTGAGTTTCAGATCCATTCTAATGTGAACTAACGTAGCTTTCCCCCAATCCTTCCAATTCAGCCACTCTTCTCATTTCCTTGATCTCTACAGAAGTAATCGAGGTCATGGCTCCACGATCGGTGAAGAAAAGTTCCTTCTTTCCCAGCTAGCATAATGGGGAAAAGTTGAGAATAATAAATGCTATTATTTTTATTGGTCTCAAAAGTCATTTCATAAATATTTTTGAGGGCCTACTCTGTTGGGTACATGTTCCCCGTGGTAGACAAGCCACAGGCATTTTTTTTTCCCTCAAGGATCTTAAGGCTCTCACAGTCTGAGAAGGCAGACAAACAGATCTATAAATGTGATTCTCAACCTCAGTGCTGTTCGCCATTCACAAGTGAGCTACCGATTTTAGATCAAGCTATAAATTTATTTTTGTTATAGCTGAGGATGCAACCCGTCACTGTGATGTCAGTCAGATGGAATTAGCCTAAGAAGGTCTTAGACTGAGAGATGTGATTGAGAGACAGGTGCCACCTGCTTTAAGCGACTGGAACAGGTGAGGCATAATGTCAAACAGGAGCCATGATCAGATGTCTCGTTTGCTGATTCCAAGCAGAAATGTGCTCTGCCTATTACACAGAGTGAAGTCAGAGAGAGATAAAATATCATATATTAATGTGTATCTATATATATATGGAATCTAGAAAGATGTACTCATGAACCTATTTACAGGGCAGCAATGCAGACGCAGACATAGAGAACAGACTTGTAGACACACTGGGGGAAGAAAAGGGTGGGACGAATTGAGAGAGTAGCATGGAAACATATACATTATCTTTTGTAAAAGAGACAGCCAGTGGGAATTTTCTTTATGATGCAGGGAGCTCAACCCAGCTCTCAGACAACCTAGGGGGGTGGGATGGGGTGCGAGGTGGGAGGGGGGTTCCAGAGGGAAGGGGCATACTATATGTATGGGTGATTCATGTGGGTAGGGCAGAAACAACACAGTATTGGAAAGCAATTATCCTCCAATTAAAAGTAAATAAATGTGAACACTGTGCTTTGTACACATGTACGAGGGCAGGCGGGAGTGAACTGCTCTCTTCAAACAGTAAAACAGCGCTGAGGAGGGTACAAAAGAAAAATGCAAGAACCGTGAGTGCTTTTATTTATTTTTTTTTTTTTAAAACTATTTTTTATTTAAGGATAATTGCTTTACAGAGAACATGTGTTTTTAATATTCATAGCAAAATCAATGATTTTTTAGAAGATTAAAAAAGATAAACATTAAAGTGGGAAAATACCAAAGCTTTACATTCTGTAAGCCAGTTTTTATATTCTGGAAAAGCAGATTTTTTTTTTTTTTTTTTATTAATTTATTTTTTTTTTTTAATTATTGTTTTAGCCATACATTGTTATGATATCACCATGGGTTTACATATGCTTCCCCTCCGGGTCCCCCCTCCCTCCTCCCTCCCCCCCGGGAAATCTCGCTGCACCAGTC
>SRVM01028658.1:0-13359 GCA_007570785.1 Antilocapra americana
GGCTGCGGCTACGGCTGTGGCTCCCGCTCTCTCTATGGCTGTGGCTATACATGCGGCTCCGGCTATGGCTCTGGCTTTGGCTACTACTATTGAGGATGCCGTGGAAGAGTCTCATCCTCTACACCTGGACACCAGGATTCCCCAATTCTGAAGCCCTCCTGCTCTGTGCCTTTCCCCTAGGTGATGACTATCCTGCAGCATGAAAGTTTAGTGAGGACTATTCCTAGCCTATCTTCTAACCTACATTCTCTGAATTTACATCATTAAGCGACATAAAGTGAAATCCACCTTAACCTCAGAGTTCTGCTTTCATCAAGACGATGACACCATAGTAACTGACTTGATGAATTCCATGTTATCTTTCTTAACCTAATAAACTTGTTCGATGCAAATAGCAATTCTGGTTTTTATGTCAGTTACTTGATATCCAATATTACTTACAGACACTTTGGCAGAATTCTCTTCCTTGTGTTTGTACAACTGAGGGGCTCAACATTGACTGTTGGTGGGAGGCCTTCGCTGGCTGCTGGTGGCGGTCAGCCTCAGCTCCAGGAAGCTGGCTGTAGTTCCTTGCCATGTGTGCTATGTGTTGTCATTCAGTCATGTCTGACTCTTTGTGACCCCGTGGACTATAGATCACCAGGCTCCTCCGTCAATGGGGATTCTCCAGGCAAGAATACTGGAGTGGGTTGCCATACTCTACTCCAGGGGATCTTCCCAACGCAGGGACTGAACCTGCTTTTCAGGCAGATTCTTTACTGTCTGAACTACCTCTTTGCTATCTTGTTTCCAAATATGGCTGTGTGTCTTCTCAATGCTTGGAAAGGTGAGAAAGTTACTCTAGCAAGATGGGTTCTACAATGCCAAACAATTTTATGTATGAGAAACACATACACAGGATCATATGCACTTTATTAAGTTGTTTGTTACAGTTTATCGTTAGAAGTAAACAAGTCCTGTCCATTCTCAAGGGGAGGGCACGACTAGCACATTGATACCAAAAGGCACAAATCATGGAGGCAACTTAATAGTCTGTCTATGACTGATATCAACGGAAAGTTCCTTCATTTTCAGTGCTGTCAAACAATTTGTAGAACACAGTTATTTTATCTCTGGAGATCTTGTAGAATTTCCCCCAAATAATTATCTGAATCTAGAATGATTTGTGTCAGTCGGTTCAGTCACTCAGCCGTGTCCAACTCTTTGCGACCCCATGGACTGCAGCACACCAGGCCTCCCTGTCCATCACCAACTCCCAGAGTTTACTCAAACTCATGTCCACTGAGCCAGTGATGCCATCCAACCATCTCATCCTCTGTAGCCCCCTTCTCCTCCTGCCTTCAATCTTTCCCAGCATCAGGGTCTTTTCCAATGAGTCAGTTCTTCACATCAGGTGGCCAAAGTATTGGAGTTTCAGCTTCGACATCAGTCCTTCCAATGAATATTCAGGACTGATTTCCTTTAGGATAAACTGGTTGGATATCCTTGCAGTCCAAGGGACTGTCAAGAGTCTACCCCAACACTACAATTCAAAATCATCAATTCTTCTGTGCTCAGCTTTCTTTAAGGTCCAACTCTCACATCCATACATGACTACTGGAAAAACCATAGCTTTAACTACACGGACCTTTGTTGCGAAGTAATGTTTTTGCTTTTTATTATCCTGTCTAGGTAGGTCATAATTTGTGTAGTATTTACATAATGCTTACTTTTTGTTTGTTTCTTCCATGATACTCAGTTTATAATTTCTGAGTGTAATGGTGTCAAGTTTAGTATTTTGTATCTCCCTTGGAAATTACCCATTGTATCTAAGTTTTCAAATTTATAGGCATAAAGATGCATATTATTTTTAAAACTCCTTTTCATTCTTTTATTCTTATTTTGCATATGCTTTTTTCTAAATAGTATTCAGTATTATGAAACAGTTTATAGTACCCTTTTTTTTTCATAGCATTTAGTAGTTTTTTCCATAGTATTTAGTACTATGTATTTTTTTCTAATTACTACTTGAAATTTTCTTGCAGATTCTGTTAGGTACTATTATCATTATCATTTTTTATTTTGAAATTCTGTAATCTCAGATTATATTTCTCTTCTGCCTGAGAGTTTTTTAATCAACAATTTACTCTCCAAGTATAAATAGCACTGCAAATTTCTCTCTGCATAGCAGTCAGAAAATGTTTTCTGCAGCATTTTTATATTTGAAACATACTAGCTTTTTCTTTACAATCAATTTTTGGTATTTTCTATGGAAGCTTGAGAAGAAGGTTTACTTTCCATCATCAGTATATAGATGAATATACATCCATAGAAGCTACCTTAATTACATTTTTTGACCTTCTTTCTTTTCAATCAGTTTTTTTTACTGTTTTATCTGTCTATTCTGAGAGTGATAAGTTAAAGTTGTTCATTATTATTACAGTGAATCTATCTAAGTCTCTATCTCTCCTTGATAGATAGCTAGACCAATATATATGCATTTTTCTTGAAGATGGTTTCTGTTTTTAGCACATAAGTAAAATACTCAGATGTGTAATATACCTCGTGTTAGGTTACTGCTTTGGGTAAAAACACTGGAGTTGAAAATAAATCTCACTATGCTACTACTCTGCCAAAAGACACACAGCATATGGACTGATGGAATTCCTTCTATACTTTCAGGCAGCAATGGCAGGGACCAGTGGAACCATCAGTCACACAAGATAAACTAAACAAACGAAAAGAACTTTGCAATAACTCTGAACGTTATGAATCACAGCTCACAACATCCATGCGCTAACCTGAACAGGATGAGTTCAAGTACATGCTGTCAGTGAGGAAAAGAAGTAGCAATAATACAAACTTCAAAAGAAAAATGAGATGTTCCCAGAGGCATATTCAAGTACAAAATATAACGAAAGAAGGAAGGCTTCCCTGGTGGCCCAGTGGTCAAGAATCTGCCTGCCAGTGCAAGAGAAACGGGTTTAATTCCTGGTCTGGGAGGATCCCACTTGCCACAGAGCAGCTAGTTCCATGTGCCTCAACTATAAAGCCGGTGCTCTAGAGCCTGGGAACTGCAAGTACTGAGTCCCTGTGCTGAGACTACTGCCCTATAGACTGTGCTCCACGACAAGAGAAGCCACTGCAATGAGGCTAATGAGGACTGCCAGGTTCATTATTATTACTGCGAATTTATCACTGCAGGGAAGACTAGCCCTCACTCGCCACAACGAGAGAGCAGCCAGTGCAGCAATAAAGACCCAGCACAGTCAAAACTAAATTAAGGGGAGGGACTAAGATGGCGGAGGAATAGGACGCGGAGTCCACACTCTCCCCAACAAATACACCAAAGGAACATTTAAATACCGAACAAACTCCATAAATCAACGTCTGAATGCTGGCAGAGGTCTTCAGGCATCTGGAAAGACAGCCCATTGCCGACGAAAGAAGGTAGGACCAAAAGAAAAAAAAAAGTAAAAAGAGGCAAAGAGACAGGGACTGAGATTCATCTCAGAAGGGGAGCCTCGAAAGAGAGAAAGGTTTACGAACGTCAGGAAACATTCTCACTGGCGGAACTGAGAGATTTGAGGCGAATCTCAAAGAGCATAAAAGTCGGGACTTAGAAGCCGATAAATAGTTAAGCCCCTTGGAGAACGGAGCGGCGGCCGGTCGCCCCATCCCCCACGAGCCAGCGGACTGCTCAGGGAGGGGCGGGCCACGCGCTTAGGGGGAGGACTGAGATTGAACGCCTGGGGCAGACTGAGGGTCCTAACCGAGGGTGCTAACCGGAGATAGACCGCTGGGTAGCCTTCCCGAGGAAGACCCCCGCCAGGCTCGAGAACAGAACAAAGGGGAGCGGGGACTCGGACCGCGGCGCGAGACAGCCGGGCGGAACAGGGAGGCTGCGGGCTACAGAGAGCGCCCCTGCGAGGCTTCTGCCCCCAAACCGCAGGCAGAACTGGGTGCTAGCCAAGACCTCTGGGGACTCTGGACAGTCGCCACCAGAATTCTGTGCTTCTCATATCTGAGAAAACGCCCCCAGCCCCACATTGAAAAAACAGAGCAGCTGGGCCGGGGGAGGGGAGAAGCCACAGCCCCCCAACTGCATCACCAGAGTGCGCTGCCAGAGTCTGCCGCTGCACATATGAGAAGACACGCCCAGCTGCAAGCAGAAAGAGCCAAGCGGCTGGGCCGGGGGAGAGGAGAAGCCACAGCCTCCAACTGCCTCATCAGAGTGCGCCGCCAGCCGAGAGCCTGAGCAGAGGGGGCGGGAAAAGCGCAGGCACCGAGAGCGGGGCAAACCCCAGAGCGCTGAATAGACACTGAAAGGGCCAGCAGAGGTGCCAAATCAAGCAGGACAGACCGCTTAAGATTCCAACCAGGAAACTCTGACAAAACACTCATCCAACCCCTCCCATAGTGAGGAAACCCCACAATAAAGGGACAACACACCAAGATAAACAAGATGAAAAGGCAGAGAAATACCCAACAAGTATAGGACCAGGATAAATATCCCCTAGACCAAACAAAAGACGAAGAGATAGGAAGTCTACCTGACAAAGAATTCCGAATAATGATAGTGAAAATGATCCAAAATCTGGAAAATAAGTTGGAGTTATAGCTCAATAACCTGCAGGCAAGGATTGAGAAGATGCAGGTAAGCTTTAACAAGGACTTAGAAGAAATGAAAAAGAGACAAAATACAATGAATAATGCAATAAATGAGATCAAAAACACCCTGGAGGGAACCAACAGTAGAATAACAGAGATAGAAGACAGAATAAGTGAGGTAGAAGACAGAATGACAGAAATAAATGAAACAGAAAGGAAAAATGAAAAAAGAATTAAAAGAAATGAAGACAACCTTAGAGACCTCTGGGACAATATTAAACGCACCAATATTCGAATCATAGGAGTCCCAGAAGAAGAAGACAAAAAGAAAGACCATCAGAAAATTCTTGAAGAGATAATTGTAGAAAACTTCCCTAAATTGGGGAAGCAAATAGCCACTCAGGTCCAAGAAACACAGAGAATCCCAAATAGAATGAACCCCAAGCGGGACACCCCAAGACACATATTAATCAAATTGGCAAATATCAAATACAAAGACCAAATATTAAAAGCAGCAAGGGAGAAGCAAAAGATAACTCACAAGGGGAATCCCATAAGGATAACAGCTGATCTCTCAACAGAAACGCTTCAGGCCAGAAGGGAATGGCAAAACATACTTAAAGTCATGGAAGAAAACAATCTACAACCCCGACTACTCTACCCAGCAAGGATCTCATTCAAATTTGAAGGAGAATTCAAAATTTTCTCAGACAAGCAGAAACTGAGAGAATTCAGCAATACCAAACCAGCCCTCCAACGAATGCTAAAGGATCTTTCCTAGATAGGAAACACCGATGGGATAGATAATCTGGAGCCCAAAACAATAAAATAAATGGCAGCGGGATCATACTTATCAATAATTACCTTAAATGTAAACGGGCTGAATGCCCCAACCAAAAGACAAAGATTGGCCGATTGGATACAGAAACAAGACCCCTATATATGTTGTCTACAAGAGACCCACCTCAAACCTAGGGACACATATAGACTGAAAGTTAAAGGCTGGAAAAAGATATTCCATGCAAATAAAGACCAAAAGAAAGCAGGAGTGGCAATACTCATATCAGATAAAGTAGACTTTAAAATAAAGGCAGTGAAAAGAGATAAAGATGGACATTACATAATGATCAAAGGATCAATCGAGGAAGAAGAAATAACAATTATAAATATTTATGCACCTAACATAGGAGCTCCACAATATGTAAGGCAAATGCTAACAAATATGAAAGGGGAAATCAACAACAACACAATAATAGCAGGAGACTTTAATACACCACTCACACCAATGGATAGATCAACTAGACAGAAAAGTAACAAGGAAATTCAAACTTTAAATGAAACAATAGACCAACTAGACCTAATTGATATCTATAGGTCATTCCACCCCAAAACAAGGAATTTCACCTTTTTCTCAAGTGCACACGGGACCTTCTCCAGGATAGATCACATCCTGGGCCATAAATCTAACCTTGATAAATTCAAAAATATTGAAATCATCCCAAGCATCTTTTCTGACCACAATGCAGTGAGATTAGATATCAACTACAGGAGAAAACCTCTCAAAACTTCCAACATATGGAGGCTCAACAACACACTGCTGAATAACCAACAAATCGCAGAAGAAATTAAAAATGAAATTCAGTTATGCATGGAAACGAATGAAAATGAAAACACAACAGCTCAAAACCTATGGGACACTGTGAAAGCAATGCTAAGGGGAAAGTTCATAGCAATACAAGCTCACCTCAGGAAACAAGAGAAAAATCAAATAAATGACCTTACTATACACCTAAAGCAACTAGAAAGGGAAGAGATGCAGAAGCCCAGGTCTAGTAGAAGGAAAGAAATCTTAAAGATCAGGGCAGAAATTAATGCAAAGGAATCAAAAGTGACCATAGCAAAAATCAACCAAGCCAAAAGCTGGTTCTTTGAGAAGATAAATAAAATTGACAAACCGTTAGCCAGACTCATCAAGAAACAAAGGGAGAAGAACCAAATCAACAGAATTAGAAATGAAAACGGAGAGATCACAACAGAAAACACAGAAATACAAAGGATCATAAGAGACTGTTATCAGCAACTATATGCAAATAAACTGGACAATTTGGATGAAATGGACAGATTCCTAGAAAAGTACAACTTTCCAAGACTAAACCAGGAAGAGATAGATAATCTTAATAGACCCATCACTAGCACAGAAATTGAAACCGTAATCAGAAATCTTCCAAAAAACAAAAGCCCAGGACCAGATGGCTTCACAGCTGAATTCTACCAAAAATTTAGAGAAGAGCTAACACCTATTCTACTCAAACTCTTCCAGAAAATTGCAGACGAAGGTAAACTTCCAAACTCATTCTATGAGGCCTCCATCACCCTAATTCCAAAACCCGGCAAAGATGCCACAAAAAAAGAAAACTACAGGCCAATATCACTGATGAACTTAGATGCAAAAATCCTCAACAAAATTCTAGCAAATAGAATCCAACAACACATCAAAAAGATCATACATCATGATCAAGTAGGCTTTATCCCAGGGATGCAAGGATTCTTCAATATTCGTAAATCGATCAATGTAATACACCACATTAACAAATTAAAAAATAAAAATCACATGATTATCTCAATAGATGCAGAGAAAGCCTTTGACAAAATTCAACATCCATTTATGATAAAAACCCTCCAAAAAGCAGGAATAGAAGGAACATACCTCAACATAATAAAAGCTATATATGACAAACCCACAGCAAACATTATCCTCAATGGTGAAAAACTGAAAGCATTCCCCCTGAAGTCAGGAACAAGACAAGGGTGCCCACTCTCACCACTACTTTTCAACATAGTTTTGGAAGTCTTGGCCACAGCAATCAGAGCAGATAAAGAAATCAAAGGAATCCAGATTGGAAAAGAAGAAGTAAAACTCTCTCTGTTTGCAGATGACATGATCCTCTATATTGAAAACCCTAAAGACTCTACGAGAAAATTACTAGAGCTAATCAGTGAATATAGCAAAGTTTCAGGATACAAAATCAACACACAGAAATCCCTGGCATTTCTATACACTAACAATGAAAAAACAGAAAAAGAAATTATGGAAACAATTCCATTCACCATCGAATCAAAAAGAATAAAATACTTAGGAGTATTTCTACCTAAAGAAACAAAAGACTTGTATATAGAAAACTATAAAACACTGATGAAAGAAATCAAAGAGGACACAAACAGATGGAGAAATGTGCCGTGCTCGTGGATTGGAAGAATCAATATAGTGAAAATGAGTATACTACCCAAAGCAATCTGTAGATTCAATGCAATTCCTATCAAGCTACCAGAGGTCTTTTTTAGAGAATTAGAACAAATAATTTCACAATTTGTATGGAAATACAAAAAACCTCGTATAGCCAAAGCAATCTTGAGAAAGAAGAATGGAACTGGAGGAATCAACCTACCTGACTTTAAGCTATACTACAAATCCACAGTCATTAAGACAGTATGGTACTGGCACAAAGACAGAAATATAGATCAATGGAACAAAATAGATAGCCCAGAGATAAATCCACGCATCTATGGACACCTTATATTTGACAAAGGAGGCAAGAATATACAATGGAGAAAAGACAACCTCTTTAACAAGTGGTGCTGGGAAAACTGGATAGCCACTTGTAAAAGAATGAAACTAGAACACTTTCTAACACCATACACAAAGATAAATTCAAAATGGATCAAAGATCTAAGCATAAGAGCAGAAACTATAAAACTCCTAGAGGATAACATTGGGAAAACACTCTCTGACATCAACCAAAGCAGGATCCTACATGACCCACCTCCCAGAATATTGGAAATAAAAACTCGAATAAACAAATGGGACCTAATTAAAATTAAAAGATTCTGCACTGCAAAGGAAACTATAAGCAAGGTGAAAAGACAGCCTTCAGAATGGGAGAAAATAATAGCCAATGAAACAACAGACAAACAATTAATCTCAAAAATATACAAGCAACTCTTGCAGCTCCATTCTAGGAAAATAAACAACCCAATCAAAAAGTGGGCCAAAGAATTGAACAGACGTTTCTCCAAAGAAGACTTAAAAATGGCTAACAAACACATGAAAAGATGCTCAACATCACTCATTATCAGAGAAATGCAAATCAAAACCACAATGAGATATCACTTTACACCACTCAGAATGGCTGCAATCCAAAAATCCACAAGTAATAAATGCTGGAGAGGATGTGGAGAAAAGGGAACTCTCTTACACTGTTGGTGGGATTGCAAACTAGTACTGCCTCTATGGAAAACAGTGTGGAGGTTCCTTAAAAAGCTGCAAATAGTCCTGCCATTTGACCCAGCAATCCCACTGTTGGGCATATATACCGAGGAAACCAGAATTGAAACAGCCACGTGTACCCCAATGTTCATCGCTGCATTGTTTACAATAGCCAGGACATGGAACCAACCTAGATGCCCATCAACTGATGAATGGATAAGAACGCTGTGGTACATATACACAATGGAATATTACTCAGCATTAAGGAAACATTCATTTGAAGCAGTTCTACTCAGATGGACGAAACTGGAGCCCATTATCCAGAGTGAAGTAAGCCAGAAGCAAAAACAACAATACAGTATATTAACGCATATATATGGAATTTAGGAAGACGGTAACGAGAACCCAGCATATGAGACAGCAAAAGGAACACAGATGTATAGAATAGACTCAGGGCCTCTGTGGATGAGGGAAAGGGTGGGATGATATGGGAGAATGGCATTGAAACATGTTAATTATCATATGTCTAAGCAATAGCCGGCCCAGGATTGATGCTTGGGACTGGTGCAACGAGATTTCCTGGGGGGAGGGAGGAGGGAGGGGGGTTATGGAGGGGGAGCATATGTGAACCCATGGTGATATCATGTCATTGTTTGGCAAAACTAATAAAAAAAAATGTTTAATAAAAAAAAAAGAAAACTAAAAATAAAATAAATAAATAAACAAAGTGAAAAAAAAACTAAATTAAGAAAATTATTTTAAAAAAGAAAGAAAGAGATACTGAAGAAATAACATGAAGTGGTAAGAAGAGAGGTACTATTTTTCCAGTCTTTAACCAAAGTTTGGATGTTCTGAAGATGAAGTTTTGGGGTAATCAAAGTAGATAACAGTAGCTCCTGAATATGCTCACAAAAATTCATAGTAGAAAAGCACTGGTTGGATGTAGCTTTTATCCATACATATATATTGTCAACTAAAAATAGTGAAACTATCTCACACACAACACACAAACACACACACATACACACAATCACAGGAAATCCATATCAATAAATAAGCATGAAAATATTGTAGGTGTGAAAAACAGAATACCTTTAGTGAAAAATCAATTTAGATATTTTTCTAAATGAAAGTCGAATCTCACAGACAGAGAAGCCAGACAAGTACAGTCCGTAAGGTTGCAAAGAGTTGGACATGGCTGAGCAACCAACACACACACACACAAGATTGTTTGTATTCAACCACATAATAATGGGCTTCCCAGGTGGTGTTAGTGGTAAAGACAGCAATTGACAATGCAGGAGATATAAAAGACACTGGTTCAATCCCTGGGTTGGGAAGAATTCCCTGGAGGAGGGAGTGACAACCCACTCCACTATCCTTGCCTGGAGAGAACTATGGACAGAGGAGCCTGGCTGGCTACAATCTATAGGGTTGCAAAGAGTCAGATATGCCTGAAGCGACTTAGGATGCATACATATAATAATAACATAGAACAAATGAATATTTTTTAAATTATTGGAAAGTGGCAATTCAATCAAAAAAAGTCTGATGTTACATGACAGCTTAGATTTGGTTGTCATTGTTTTATAGACAAGAACATCCTTAGTATAATTAATGCTGGATGTATATATGATGCCTCTATTTGTAGCAGAATATCCTGAACAGATGAGCACCCTAGAATTTCTCAGAAGAATCCAGAAGACCAGTATCATGGTTGGTAGCAGGTGTATCCACAGCCACTGTAGCTACTTCCATAGCCATACCCCAGGCTGCCACAACCACGATAGCAGTTGCTATAGAAGCTCATGATATGAGGAGAAGAAGGCTTAACTGAAGAGCAGATTCAGTTTCAAAAGTTTTGTTTAAAATCTGTTACAATGCCTATGGGCTTCCCAGGTGGCACTAGTGGTAAAGAATCCATCTGCCAATGCATGAAACATAAAAGAGGTGGATTTGATCCCTGAGTGGGTAAGATACTCTAGAAGATACTCCAGAAGAGGGTACGGCAAACCAATACCAGTTGAGTGTTATGTGAGCAAACCACAGGCATTGTTGGAGTCATATTTCAAAGTAAATGGCATTGAGGCTATCTCAGAGGTTCCTCATGACCAATATATTCAAGCCAAAACAACTCTGCTATGTGTCATGACACCTATCAGTAAATCAAATGCCTTAAATGAGAGATTCTTCTCCTATTTTGATGGCTTATTGATTCCAGATTGCAAATGTAAACAATGTTACTATCAGCATGTGATCTATAACCCATATTGATTCTATCTGTTGAAAATCTTATTTTAATAATACTTGCCATTCTATCTGCATATATGCCATCTTGGGAATAAAATTGTGGCTTCAAAATGGTAGGAGACTAAGGAAAGTTTCTGGAGAAGATAAAGAGAAGACCTAGAGAAGACACTGTTGTGTCAGTAGTTCGTCATGTCTGACGCTTTGCAACTCCATGGACTGCGGTCCGCCAGGCTCCTCTGTCTATGAAATTCTCCAGGCAAGGATACTGGAATGGGTAGCTATTCTTCTCCAGGGGATTTTCCCAATCCAGGGATTAAACATGGTCTCCTGCATTTCAGCAGATTCTTTACCATCTGAGCCACCAGGGAAGCCAATGGCAGGGTTTAATTCTAAATCTTTGAGTACCTAATACGTTCTATTAAATTTGTGAAGCAATATTATTCACTTTAATTTATACCTATATATATCTGCATCTATCATTCTGTAAATGATCAAAGGTGATGGTAGAGTCCCTAACATTTAAATCCATTAACCACTGTTACCTATTAAATGTTGCTATCAAAATAATAATACCTTTTATGACTATTTTAATCAAATGCTCCTCCCTGTCCAAGAAAAAAAAAAGCAGGTAATTATAGCCCCCCCCCCCCTTTTTTTTGAGTGAGGCAATTTAGTCATACCAATTTCAGGTGATGTTCTAAGAACGTTGATAGCCTAGAGGAAGAATGATCATTAGGCTATTTAAATTAGTTTTTTTCCTGGAAACTTAATTTGTCACTTGATTGATTCTGCATTGTAATATAGTTGATGCTACTTTTATTTCTCTATGGGAAATTTGAAAATGATATAGTGAAGATGTTTTGTAAGTCTAATATCTTCACCCAGCAAATGGTGAAAAAAAGTCACAATACTCATCTATTTTACAAAAATGACACTACCGAACACACACATGGAAAGGACACTCAGAAGAGTATGTTTATATTTTGATTAGATGAATGTGTTTGATCAGATTTTTAGTATGAAAGCATTCTGTTTCACTGGAAAACAATTTTTGACTCATCAGATATACTCAAAATAGAGGCATTGGAAAGATTTTGAAATCTTAATGGCTCATTCTTGTGAGTTCTAGAAGAGAACTGGCTGAAATTAAGAGTGTGTTCAAAATCATATATTCTCTCTCCCTTTCTAAGGTTATGAGAATATATGCAAAACTGATTTGACTCAGAAATATCATTAGAAAAATAAAAAATACTGATAGATTTCACATGGATGAGTGCATAATGACACCTCCCCATGTGCCTTCTCTTAAAGAAGGCACATTTTACATTTTAACTGTGATGTAAAACTATTTACACTTTTCTGGTGCCCCTCAATGAGTTGGAGAATCACACTAACTTGAATTAAGACAGGAGTAATACTAGGGCTATACAAAAGAACTCAGTGTGACTGTTTACAAAGAGAATAATGATCAGATATCTTGATGAAGGAACAGACCTGTGTCTAATCCACCAGTATACACAAATATATGTTGTTTAGCCTATTTTACAGTTATATAGAATATAACTCAAATATTGATACAGAATCTAATTTGTTTCTGATAAGAAAAAGTGGAGAAATTGGATTCCAAGGAATAACTTAAGTTTGTAGTCCTTCAGTAAAAATTGAATATAAGTGAGAATTAGGCTCATTGGCGTAAGTAAAAAGCCAATGGTCTGACTTGCCATTGGCTAGTGCCATTTTGGTCTGACTTGGTTTTTTGGAAGTTTTAATTGGTTGGGTTAATATCAACATCCTGGGGTTAAAAGATACATTATGGTTTCAGTATAGAAAAAGAACTGAATATCTGAAGAAGATAATTAATTTGAATCACGAGAAGAAGATAAACACACCAGTCAAAGGATTGTTATGCTTATGAAATGTTTAAAAAATCAGTGAAACTAATTGGAACCAAGAGCAAATAAGACTGAGTCTTACCAGTATAGTCTTTTTTGAAATAAAGGAAGGTTCAAGGAGTTAACCTCCTTGAACCTTCGTTAAAATAAACATATAATTTTGGGTGGGCAATGTAGGTGTCTCCTTTCATTCAAGTCCTCAGTTGGATTAGAGGAGTCCAAACAGGCCAACCAAACAAGCTTCCTAAATTACTCTGAGGCTTTATCTCATGGTTGACCAAAAACAAGCCAATTAGACCAGTCATAAAAATAGCCAATGGCATGAAGGTGTGGCGGGTCACGCCCACACTGAGGGCGTATAAA
>SRVM01028663.1:0-23647 GCA_007570785.1 Antilocapra americana
GGGGGGGGGGGGAGTCACACGAAATGTTGTTTTAACAATTGGCCCCGTCTTCTGTTTCTTTCCATTTCCACAGAAGAGGAGAGACGGGAAATTCTCAGAAGGAACCCATTTTATGATGTGTCATGAAATGGGAATGGTTGCCCTCAAAGAAAACCATCCCAAATTAAAGGAGTAAGAAGTCAAGAATGTGCAGGGCCTGTGACCATGTACTCCAGTGCCCTGTGGTTGGTGGGAAAGCAACACATAAGCTACATTTGTCGGCATTGAGTAGAAACCAGTTATACGCATGTGAGATCAAGGAAAAACACATATGTTTTAATCCCTAAGTCAGTAAATAACTAGTTAAGCAATTAATAATTTACCTTCTCTGAGCTCAGGTTCGTCAACTGTGAAATCAACATGTTACACCAGAAAATAACCTTTCTCATCAGCGATTCTATCGTGCTAGGGTAACTAACACATTCTGTTCTTTCCGCTCACTCAATGCCTGTGTCTATGTTACCATGGGTCTGAAAGGAGCCCACACTCCTAGGGTAGGGTGTTGTGCAGCCTCCCCACTTCTGGGAGGATGAGGACCCCTTTTCTCATGAGCACTTTCCCACCCCCACCTTGGCAGGAGATGCCTGTCAGAGTAGTGAAGATAGCAGCCTCTGAGCCTGAAATGTAGGTTTTCATCTGATCTCTGCCACTTAACAAACTACAGGTTAAGTCACTTAGTGTCTCTGTACCTCAGTCTTTTCACCATTCATATGGGCATGATGGTGGTGATTGCCTAACAGAGCTGGGAGGACTGCCATGGTTCACACATGGACCACCAGCAGTGAGCACTGGTCTCACAACACGGCAGCTTGTATTGCCTCCAGGAGGCCTTCTTTTTTTTTTTTAATTTTCTTTACATTATCATGTTGGTTTTGCCCTACATTGACATGAATCTGCCATGGATATACATGTGTTCCCCTTCCAGAACCCCCCTCCCTCCTCCCTCCCTATTCCCTCCCCCTGGGTCATCCTGGTGCACCAGCCCTGAGCATCAAACCTGGGCTGGCGATTGATTTCACATATGATAATTAACATGTTTCAATGCCATTCTCCCATATCATCCCACCCTTGCCCTCTCCCATAGAGTCCAAAAGACTGTTCTATACATCTGCGTTTCTTTTGCTGTCTCGCATACAGGGTTCTCGTTTTCATCTTTCTAAATTCCATATATATGCGTTAGTATACTGCATTTTTGTTTTTCCTTCTGGCTTACTTCACTTCTTGAGCCACCTCCACAGAGCGGGTCTCACCTCCCCCATCCAAGTTACTCTCTACCTCAGCCTCTGGCTTATTTCCTTCAAAGGCCTTACCTCAATTTACAACTCATTTATTTATTTCGTATATAGTTGGTTTCTATCTACCACAATGGGAACTCTAGGTAGACAGAGACCAAACTTCCTGTTACTGAACCAAACTTGGGTCCAATTGCCCCACACAGTAAAACCAGTCTACTGACCCAAGTTATGGTGAAGGAAAGTACAATGTTTATTGCAGGTAGCAAACGGAGTCCAGGCAGCTAGTGCTTAAAAGGCCCAAACTCCCAAAAGATTTCAGGCAAAGGTTTTTAAAACAGGTTGAGGGTAGGGTGGGGAGTTGTGGGCTGTGTGATCAGCTCAAGGACATTCTTCTGATTGGTTGATGAGGTAATCAGGAGTCAACAGCATCAACCTCCTGGTTCTGAATGTTCTGATGTCTACATGCTTGTGGGCAGCATGCAGTTAATTTCTTCCACCTTGTGGGGGTTTCAGTACCTGCAAAACAGCTCAAAGGACACGGCTCAGAATATTACCTGAGCCCTTGAGAAGGAGCTAAAGGTCCTTGATTTTGTTTAACGGTGAAACTATTAATATTATTAGTCTTGTCATACTTGACTGTTCTTTCTGCATTTTCTCATTTGTCTGATTAAGTTTATTCTTTGACTAAAGTTTAGCTACAGATGAAAGGCAGGCAGAGGACATGGTGGGAGGGACATTTTTTCTAGGAAGGCCCCATAGGATCTTATTCAGTTACAAGCCCTCTTGAACTTTATATACCCACACTTAACACACTGCCTGACACACAATCTCCTTTGAATGCATGAATAAAATAATCACAAAAGGAACATGCAATTGTATGTCATGTAAAAACTCTGTTGCACAAAACCTCTTAGAGTGGCTGTTCTCAAGGGTTTCCAGTTTAGATGCCTTCTTCCCTGTTAGGATTTCCCCGCCTTTCAGTTAATCTCTCCTCCAGCTGAGCTGCCCTGAACTTGGGCTTAGAGCTTTCACTACAGGCCTTGATGGCTGCATTTCCCACCTCATTCAGAGAAATGGTGTCCTGATTATCACTACATCAGCTACAAAGCCTTAATAGGCATCTGCTGAGTGACTACCAGAAGGCAAGGAGGAAAGAAGGAAAAGAAGGAATTTCTACCCCTAATTCTTTCAGTTCAGTTCAGTCACTCAGTCATGTCCACCTCTTTGTGACCCCATGAACCGCAGCATGCCAGGCCTCCCTGTTCATCACCAACTCCCGGAGTTTACCCAAACTCATGTCCGTGGAGACAGTGATGTCATCCAACCATCTCATCCTCTGTTGTCCCCTTCTCCTCCCACCCTTAATCTTTCCCAGCATTAAGGTCTTTTCCAATGAGTCAGTTCTTTGCATCATGTGGCCAAAGTATTGGAGTTTCAGCTTCAACATCCTTCCAATGAACACCCAGGACTGATCTCCTTTAGGATGGACTGGTTGGATCTCCTTGCAGTCCAAGGGACTCTCAAGAGTCTTCTCCAACACCACAGCTCAAAAGCATCAATTCTTCGGCACTCAGCTTTCTTTATATTTTACTCTGCCTTCAATTATATCCTTCTCATTAGCAAAAGCAAAAAACAAACACAAAAAACTGGCAAATGAAAAACTCAAACGAGCATCACAAACCGTGAGTCTGAATCCTAAAAGACTCACAGAGAAAGAGCCCAAGCAAAGGATAAACACTGGCCCAGGAAAATGCTACCACCAAACGCCTCTTCAGTACTCTTCTATTACAGATTTCCTCAAGATTCTCCAAATGAAAAACACTGTAAAACATTTCTAAAAGTGTGAAATTTTATACATTACACTTTCTGGTCTTCTCACGTCTCTTTTGTACGTAGGGAGATAAATACTAATGCAGCACTTGTATCTGTAGGCTTACAGCACTGCTAAATAAAGTTATCTATCCGTGAGAATGAGAAATCTGAAACATACAATTCCACATTGTACCACCAGAGGGAGCAAAACACCAGCTCAGAAATGCAAGGCGCCCTGAAGAGCTTCTCAAGGTGGGATTTCTCCAAGCAGAAGCACTTCGCACTTGTATCAGAATCACACGATCGTGCTTGTTAAAATATTAATTCACAGGCCTGCTTGACTTTTGAAAAAATAGAATTTTATCAAGAACCTTAGGTGCTTTTTTATGCAATTAACATTTTAGAGGAACCATTCAAAACCTCTGCTGCTGCTGCTGCTGCTGCTAAGTCGCTTCCGTCGTGTCCGACTCTGTGCGACCCCATAGACTGCAGCCCACCAGGCTCCCCCGTCCCTGGGATTCTCCAGGCAAGACCACTGGAGTGGGTTGCCATTGCCTTCTCCAATGCATGACAGTGAAAAGTGAAGGTGAAGTCGTTCAGTCGTGTCCGACTCCTAGCGACCCCTTGGACTGCAGCCTACCAGGCTCCTCTGTCCATGGGGTTTTCCATGCGAGAGTACTAAGGACTAGCAAAATTAGACAATATATGTTTGTTTAGTCGCTAACTCATGTCCAACTCTTTTGGGACCCCATGGACTGTAGCCCACCAGGTTCCACAGTCCATGGGATCTCACAAGCAAGAATACTGAAATGGGTTACCATTTCCTCCTCCAAGTGTTTTTCCTGACCCAGGCATCGAACTCGTGTAGCAGGCAGATTCTTTACCACTGAGCCACCAGGAAAGTCACACAAATATAGGGATGAACTAAGATATGCAGTATTTGTTCATAATATCATACACAGGGAGGATTCAGCAATTTAGGCAACATAAAGTTATTGGATAAGGAAATATACATTCCTTTAAAATATACTATTTTTTTATTTTTGAAATTTTACTTTTTAATCGGTAGAAAATTACAATTTTGTGTTAGTTTCTGCCATACAACAACACAAATCAATGATAATTATATGTATATTATATATGTACATATAATATATATATATTCCCTCCTAAGCCTCCTTCCCTTCCCCCATCCGACCCCTCTAGGTCATCACAGAGCTCCAGGTCGGGGTCCCTGTGTTATTTGGCAGCTTCCCACTATCTGTTTTACACATGTTAGTGTGTATATGTTAATGCTTCTTTCTCAGTTCATCCCACCCTTACCTTCCCCCACCAAGTCCACAAGTCTGTTCTCTACTAGGTTCATCAGTACCATTTTCCTAGATTCTATATATATGAGTTATTATACCATATTTGTTTTTCTCTTTCTGACCTACATCACTCTGGTATAACAGGCTCTAAGTTCAGCTACCTCACTGACTCAAATTTGTTCCTTTTCACTGCTGATTAACAGACCACTGATAAATGTACCACAACTTCTTTATTCATTGGCCTGTCAGTGAATATCCAGGTGGCTTCCATGTCTCAGCTACTGTAAACAGTGCTGCAGTGAACCCTGGGGTGCACGTGTATTTTAGAATTGTGGCTTTCTCGGGATATATGCCCCAGTAGTGGGATTGCTGGGTAGTAAGCAAGCTTTATTCCTGGTTTTTAAAGGAATCTCCATACTGTTTCCCATAGTGGCTGTAACAGTTTACATTC
Source organism: Antilocapra americana (assembly GCA_007570785.1). Lineage (NCBI taxonomy): Eukaryota > Metazoa > Chordata > Mammalia > Artiodactyla > Antilocapridae > Antilocapra > Antilocapra americana. The sequence goes on from SRVM01028663.1 coordinate 4,848, forward strand.
CCACCAACAGTTTAAGAGGGTTTGCCTTTCTCCACGCCCTCAGCAGCATTTATTCTTTGTAGATTTTTTGACGATGACCATTCTGATGTTTGTGAGGTGATACTTCACTGTAGTTTTGATTTACTTTTCTCTAATATTGAGAAATGTTGAGAATATTTTCTTGTATTTATTGGCCATCTGTATGTCTTCTTTGGAGAAATGTCTGTTTAGGTCTTCTGCTCATTGTTGGTTGTTTTTCTGATATTGAGCTGCTTATACATTTTGGAGATTAGCTCTTTGTCGGTTGCTTCATTGGCAATTATTTCCTCCCATTCTGAGGGTCGTCTTCTCATCTTGTTTACAGTTTTCTTTGCTGTGCCAAAGCTTTTAAATTTTATTAGGTCTCATTTGTTTATTTTTATTTCCATTAATCTAGGAAGTGGGTCAGAGAGAATCTTGCTGTGATTTACGTCAAAGAGTGTACTTCCTATGTTTTGCTCTAAGAGCTTTACAGTTTCTGGCCTTACAATTAAGGCTTCAGTCCATTTGGGTTTATTTTTGTGTATGGTGTTAGGAAGTGTTCTAATTTCATTCTTACAGAGTATGAAATCGAATTTCATTTACACAGAGCTATCCAGTTTTCCCAGCACATCTTGCTGAAGAGGCTGTCTTTTCTCCGTTGCATATTTTTGTCTCCTTTGTCAAAGATAAGTTGCCCATAGTTGTGTGGGTTTATTCTGGGCTTTCTAACTTGTTCCATTGGTCTATATTTCTTTTTGTGTGTGTGTGCCAGTACTATACTGTCTGGATGACTGTAGCTATGTAGTATAATTTGAAATCAGGGGGTTGATTTCTTTGTCTCCATTTTTCTTTCTCAAGATTGCTTTGACTATTTGAAGTCTTTTGCACTTCCATACAAATTGTGAATTTTTTTTGTTCAGTTCTGTGATACATACTGTTGGTAGCTTGATAGGGATTATACTGAATCTGTAGATTGCATTGGGTAATGTAGTCATTTTCACAATATTGACCCTTCCAGTCCAAGAATATAGTATATCTCTCTATGTGTTTGTGTCATCTTTGATTTCTTCCATCGGTGTCTCATAGTTTCTGGCATACAGATCTTTTGTCTGTTTAGGTAGGTTTAATTGGAGAAGGAAATGGCAACCCACTCTGGTGTTCTTGCCTGGAGAATCCCAGGGGCGGAGGAGCCTGGTGGGCTACCATCTATGGGGTCCCACAGAGTCGAACACGACTGAAGCGACTTAGCAGCATCAGCAGCAGCAGGTAGATTTATTCCTACGTATTCTACTCTTTTTGTTGCAATGGTGAATGGAATTGTTTCCTTAATTTCTCTTTCTGATTTTTCATTGTTAGTGTATAAGAATGCAAGGGAATTCTGTTTATTAATTTTATGTCCTGTTACTTTACTAAATTCATTAATTAGCTTTAGTAGGTTTGGGGTGGCATTTTTAGGGTTTTCCATGTGTAGTATCAGGTCATCTGCAAACTGTGAGAACTTAACTTCTTTTTTACCAATCTGATTCCATTTATTTCTTTTTCTTCTCTGACTGCCTGTGACTAGGACTTCCAAAACTACATTGAATATAGTGGTAAAAGTGGACACCCTTCTTTTGTTCCTGTTCTTAGAGAAAATACTTTCAGTTTTTTGCTATTGAGAATAATGCTTGCTGTGGGTTTGTCTATGTGGCCTAAAAGTAGATTCTGTCTATGCCAATTTTCTGGAGAACTTTTATCATAAATTGGTATTGAATTTTGTCAAAAGCTTTCTCTGCATCTACTTAGATGAGCATATACTTTTATCTCTAGTTTGTAAATATGGTATATCACATTAATTGATTTACATATACTGAAGAATCCTTGCATACCTGGGATAAACCTCACTTGATCATGGTGTATGATTCTTTTAATGTGTTGTTGGATTCTGTTTGCTAGAACTTTGTTTAGGGTTTTTGCATCTGTGTTCATCAGTGATATTGGCCTGTAATTTTCTTTTTTGTGTGTGTGATATCTTTGTCCCATTTGGGTATCAGGGTGATGGTGGCCTCATAAAATGAGTTTGGCAGTTTCCCACCTCCCTCCTCCCTGAAATTTTTTGGAAGTTTATGCAGGACAGGTGTTAGATCTTCTCTAAATTTTTGATAGAATTTGCCTGTGAAGCCATTTGGCCTTGGGATTTTTTTCTATTGGAAGATTTTTTTAATTACAATTTCAGTTTCAGGGCTTGTGATTGGTTGGTTTATATTTTCTACTTCTTGTTTTGGCCTTGGAAAGTTATACTTTTTAAGAATTTGTCTATTTTTTTGAGGTTGTCCATCTTATTGGCATGTAGTTGCTCATAGTAGTCTCTTATGATTCTTTATATTTTTGTGTTGTCTGTTGTAAATTCTTTTTCATTTCTAATATTATTGATTCAAGTCTTCTCCCTTTTTTCTTGATGAATCTGGCTAATAGTTTGGCAATTTTGGAACCAGTTTTTAGTTTTATTGATCTTTGCTATTGTTTCCTTCATTTCTTTTTCATTTATTTCTGCTCTGAACTTTATGATTTCTTTCCTTCTCCTAGTTTAGGGTTTTTTTAAATTCTTTTTCTAGGCTTCAAGTGTAAGGTTAGGTTGTTTATTTGATGTTTCTCTTGTTTCTTGAAGTAGGCTTGTATTGCTATAAATTTCCCTCTGTCCCTTGGTGTGAGTGAGGTGTTCAAGTCCCCCACGATTACTGTGCTGCTGTCAATTTCCCCTTGTATAACTGTTAGTATTTGCCATCTGTATTGTGGTGCTCCTATATGAGGTGCATATATATTTATAATTGCTTTATCTTCTTCTTGGATTGATCCCTTCTTGATCATTGATCCCTTGATTCATTGTCTTTTATAATGGTCTTGATTTTAAAGGCTATTTTACCTGATATGAATATTGCTACTCCCACTTTCTTTTGATTTCCATCTGTGTGGAATGTCTTTTTCTAGTCCCTCACATTCAGTCTGCATGAGTCTTTAGGTCTGAAATGTAGACAACATATATAAAGGTCTTGTTTTTTTATCTATGCAGCCAGTCTGTATCTTTGGTTGGAGAATGCAATCAGTTTACATTTAAGGTAATTATTTATACGTATGACCTTGTTACCAATTATTTTATTGATTTGGGTTTGATTTTGTAGGTATTTTCTTTCTCTTGTACTTCTTGTCTAGAGAAGTTCCGTTAGCATTTGTTGTAGAGCTAGTTTGGTGGTGGTAAATTCTATTAACTTTTGCTTATCTGTAAAGTTTTTCATTTCTCCTTTGAATCTAGATTAGGTTCTTGCTAGATAGAGTAATCTTCATTGTAGCTTTTTCCCTTTCTTTTTTTTTTTATTAGTTTTGCCATACAATTACATCACCATGGGTTTACATATGCTCCCCCTCCAGAACCCCCTCCCTCCTCCCTCCCTCCTCCCTCCCCCAGGGAAATCTCGATGCACCAGCCCCGAGCATCAATCCTGGGCTGGCGATTGATTTCACATATGATAATTACATGTTTCAATGCCATTCTCCCATATCATCCCACCCTTAACCCTCATCCACAGAGTCCACGAGTTCCTTTTGCTGTCTCGCATGCTGGGTTCTCGTTACCGTCTTTCTAAATTCTATATATATGCGTTAATATACTGTATTGTTGTTTTTCCTTCTGGCTTACTTCACTCTGGATAATGGGCTCCAGTTCCGTCCACCTGAGTAGAACTGATTCAAATGAATTTTTTTTTAATGCTGAGCAATATTCCATTGTGTATATGTACCACAGCTTTCTTATCCATTCATCAGTTGATGGGCATCTGGGTTGCTTCCATGTCCTGGCTATTGTAAACAATGCAGCGATGAACATTGGGGTACACGTGGCTCTTTCAATTCTGGTTTCCTCGGTGTATATGCCCAGCAGTGGGATTGCTGGGTCATATGGCAGGTCTATTTGCAGTTTTTTAAGGAACCTCCACACTGTTTTCCATAGTGGCTGTACTAGCTTGCATTCCCACCAACGGTGTAAGAGAGTTCCCTTTTCTCCACATCCTCTCCAGCATTTATTGCTTGTAGATTTTTGGATGGCAGCCATTCTGACTGGTGTAAAGTGGTACCTCATTGTGGTTTTGATTTGCATTTCTCTGATAATGAGTGATGTTGAGCATCTTTTCATGTGTTTGTTAGCCATTTTTATGTCTTCTTTGGAGAAATGTCTGTTAAGTTCTTTGGCCCACTTTTTAATTGGGTTGTTTATTTTTCTAGAATGGAGCTGCAGGAGTTGCTTGTATATTTTTGAGATTAATTGTTTGTCCGTTGCTTCATTGGCTAGTATTTTCTCCCATTCTGAAGGCTGTCTTTTCACCTTGCTTATAGTTTCCTTTGCTGTGCAGAAGCTTTTAATTTTAATTAGGTCCCATCTGTTTATTCGTGCTTTTATTTCCAATATTCTGGGAGGTGGGTCATGGAGTATCCCACTTTGGTTTATGTCAGAGAGTGTTTTGCCTACGTTATCCTCTAGGAGTTTTATAGTTTCTGGTCTTATGCTTAGATCTTTGATCCATTTTGAGTTTATCTTTGTGTATGGTGTTAGAAAGTGTTCTAGTTTCATTCTTTTACAAGTGGCTGTCCAGTTTTCCAAGCACCAGTTGTTAAAGAGGTTGTCTTTTCTCCATTGTATATTCTTGGCTCCTTTGTCAAAGATAAAGTGTCCATAGATGTGTGGATTTATCTCTGGGCTTTCTATTCTGTTCCATTGATCTATATTTCTGTCTTTGTGCCAGTACCATACTGTCTTAATGACTGTGGATTTGTAGTATAGCCTAAAGTCAGGTAGGTTGATTCTTCCATTTCCATTCTTCTTTCTCAAGATTGCTTTGGCTATACGAGGTTTTTTGTATTTCCATACAAATTGTGAAATTATTTGTTCTAATTCTCTGAAAAAGACCTCTGGTAGCTTGATAGGAATTGCATTGAATCTATAGATTGCTTTGGGTAGTATACTCATTTTCACTATATTGATTCTTCCAGTCCACGAACACGGCACATTTCTCCATCTGTTTGTGTCCTCTTTGATTTCTTTCATCAGTGTTTTATAGTTTTATATATACAAGTCTTTTGTTTCTTTAGGTAGAACTACTCCTAAGTATTTTATTCTTTTTGTTTCGATGGTGAATGGAATTGTTTCCTTAATTTCTCTTTCTGATTTCTCACTGTTAGTGTATAGGAATGCCAGGGATTTCTGTGTGTTGATTTTGTATCCTGAAACTTTGCTATATTCACTGATTAGCTCTAGTAATTTTCTCGTAGAGTCTTTAGGGTTTTCAATATAGAGGATCATGTCATCAGCAAACAGAGAGAGTTTTACTTCTTCTTTTCCAATCTGTATTCCTTTGATTTCTTTATCTGCTCTGATTGCTGTGGCCAAAACTTCCAAAACTATGTTGAATAGTAGTGGTGAGAGTGGGCACCCTTGTCTTGTCCCTGATTTCAGGGGGGAATGCTTCCAGTTTTTCACCATTGAGGATAATGTTTGCTGTGGGTTTGTCATATATAGCTTTTATTATGTTGAGGTATGTTCCTTCTATTCCTGCTTTTTGGAGGGTTTTTATCATAAATGGATGTTGAATTTTGTCAAAGGCTTTCTGAGCAGAGTCTTGAAAGAAGTAAGGGAGTGGCCATGCACGCTCAGGGGAGCTTATGCTTTGGGTATTGAAAACCAGAGCAGCAGAACTCTGAGCACATGTGGTTTGGGAAACACAAAGAGGTTAGCATGGTTGGAGCACAGTGAGCCAGAACAAATGGGTATAAAATATATTTGGAGAGTAGGGGTTTTAGGCTATGCTATGGAACTTTCTTTAATTCAAGTGAAAACACTGGAGGACTTTTAATATGCAACTAATATTTAAAAGGCTGCACCAGCTGGATATGGAAAATAGTCTGTAAGGGGACTAAGGTGGCAAAGGAGACTGGGTAAGCAAACACAGAAATACAGTTGTCCAAGCTTGAGAGAACAATACATTGAACTATGATGGCATTAACGGAGGTGGTGAGAAGCAGTGAGGTTCAGGATACATTTTGAAGATGAAGCTAACAAAACTTCACAATTGACTGATTGAGGTGGCAAAGACAGAAACAATTTAAGAATGATGACCAGTGTTATTTTTCTGAACAAAGACAGGGAAGAAAAGAGTGAGGAAGAGATCTGGTTGGTAGGGATGGGTTATAAAAGCATGAGAATAAAGAGTTCTGCCTTGTATATGTTCAATTTGAGATTCTTGTTGGACATGAAAATGTATAACAGGTATCTAGTAGGTAGTTGTATATATGAATCTGGAGCTCTGGGAAAAAGACAAAAATGGAAACCTTGACTTAGGAGCCATCAGAGAGGATGGAGGCTGTGGGAAGACAAAGAGGAGTAGTTTATGGTGGAAAGAACACCAGAGGAACTCAGGCAAAGCAGGCATTTCAAGAGAAAAGAAATTATCAACTATGTCAACTGCTTCTGAGGCATAGAATAAGACAGAAACAAAGAATTTAAATTGAAATTAGAAAGATGGTGGTCACAGGCAACCTAAGACTAGAAGAGGTTTCAAAGGAAAGATAGAAAACATAATCTGGCTGGAATGAAATCTAGAATGAGTGGGTGGTATAAAGTTCGAAGAATCATAGAGATACTATTTAGAAAAGTCTTGCCATGAGCAGAGAGGAACAGAGACGGGGCAGCTGAAGAGAACATGGGGTTGAGGAAAGCAGTGTGTCAGCTGGAGACATGTGGCATGTCTGATGTTGAAGGGGAAAGAGGGGTTTCTAGGAGACAGAAAAGAATTGCCAGAGTGAGGTCCTTGACTCAGGGAATGGTGGTTCCAACACCAAGATAGAATTAGCCTGGTGAACAAAGGAGAAACAGAACAGGGAAATCAAATGAGAGCGTGGAGGGCAGGAAGGTTCCGTGATGAAAGGGTGGTACTTCTCTGTTCTTAGGACTTATTTTTGTCAGTGAAATAACAAGCAAGATCATTAACTGAGATAGAGATGAATATCAGATGTTAGAGGAGGAAAGAAAAGGCATAAACTAGTCACCTTAGAGATTGCGAAAACACAGTAGGGCTGCAGGGCTGGTGCAGACTCTGCCCACTTACGATGCACGCTTTGCTCAGATGTGTTTCCTGCAGCCACATGCTTTTCATATCCTTTACAAAAAGTTTAGGTAATTACTGTCCTCATTTTACAGATGAAGAAACTGGAACAGAGAAGTTAGCTTGACTGAGTTCCCACAGGAAGTGAGGAAATCCAGAACCAGGCTGAGCTGAGGCTTTATCACTCTGCTGACAGCCTGCGTCTCATGGCGGCAGGAAAGGAAGGTGGATCTGTCTTCTGAGCTTGAAACATGTCTTCTTCCTGCATCCCACCAGCTCATCTTGGCCACTCCTGTGCATAAAATTTCAGCAATTCAGATGGAGAAGGAAAGGGACTAATTAGAGAAGGTTTTTGAAAGGAAAAATACATATATATATATATATAATATATTAATCATACAATATATATTATATAATAATGTACATTATTATATGCAATTAATTAATATATTATAATATATAGCATACATATTATAGTTATGTTATATATAATATATAATTATAATTTTATAAAATTGTGTGTATAAATATGCAATTATATAATTAATATTATAATATTATGTGTTTATATAAATAATTATAATCATAATATATAATATATATATGTATTATAGCCTTGACTTGACGGACCTTTGTTGGTAAAGTAACGTCTCTGCTTTTTTAATATACTGTCTAGGTTGGTCATAAGTTTCCTTCCAAGGAGTAAGCGTCTTTTAATTTCATGGCTGCAATCACCATCTGTAGTGATTTTGGAGCCCCCAAAAAATAAAGTCAGTCACTGTTTCCACTGTTTCCCCATCTATTTGCCATGAAGTGATAGGACCAGATGCCATGATCTAAGTTTTCTGAATGTTGAGCTTTAAGCCAACTTTTTCACTCTCCTCTTACACTTTCATCAAGAGGTTCTTTAGTTCTTCACCTTCTGCCATAAGGGTGGTGTCATTTGCATATCTAGGGTTACTGATATTTCTCCCAGCAATCTTGATTCCATGTGAGTGAAAGGATTATGTATAGGATCTCAAAAAATACCACGGTTTCTTTGTTCTGGATTTGACTTCCCTATGGAGCCTGAGTTGCTCAGTGCTGAAGGGCACTTCAGTATAATTAATGTGACAGTAAACAGACTATAGGCAAGCTGCATCAGAGAAACACACCTCTCCTCTTGCAAATCTAGGTACAAGTTTGTTGTAACCGTTCACTGTGGCTTTCCACAGCTGTTCACATCACTCAGCCCAGGTTCAGTGGGATGGATGCCTTTGGATACACCTCATTCCTGGCATACTCGTGGGTCCCAGACATCAGCTCTGATTACGAGTTCCACTTAAAGTTTCAACTGGCAAACAACCACTCCGCAGTCCAAGACAACTTGATATTTTTCACTGGACAGAAGGGCCATGGTAAGAATCCTTGAACTTGCTTAGCTTCCTGAACAGTACTTGAGAGACCCTCGGGGACTCTGGCTGTTGCAGAAGCAGACGCTTGCCTAGGTCAGCCTCCTCCCATCTGCTGCTCAAGCCTGTACCTCTTCCAAGATGTGCAGCAGCGCTTGGCACCCTGAGCGCTGGTCACTCCAGGCCACCTCTTATCATCAGGGAATTGTAATTCCTGCCAGCAAAAGTGAAGATGGGGGGGGGGGGAGTCACACGAAATGTTGTTTTAACAATTGGCCCCGTCTTCTGTTTCTTTCCATTTCCACAGAAGAGGAGAGACGGGAAATTCTCAGAAGGAACCCATTTTATGATGTGTCATGAAATGGGAATGGTTGCCCTCAAAGAAAACCATCCCAAATTAAAGGAGTAAGAAGTCAAGAATGTGCAGGGCCTGTGACCATGTACTCCAGTGCCCTGTGGTTGGTGGGAAAGCAACACATAAGCTACATTTGTCGGCATTGAGTAGAAACCAGTTATACGCATGTGAGATCAAGGAAAAACACATATGTTTTAATCCCTAAGTCAGTAAATAACTAGTTAAGCAATTAATAATTTACCTTCTCTGAGCTCAGGTTCGTCAACTGTGAAATCAACATGTTACACCAGAAAATAACCTTTCTCATCAGCGATTCTATCGTGCTAGGGTAACTAACACATTCTGTTCTTTCCGCTCACTCAATGCCTGTGTCTATGTTACCATGGGTCTGAAAGGAGCCCACACTCCTAGGGTAGGGTGTTGTGCAGCCTCCCCACTTCTGGGAGGATGAGGACCCCTTTTCTCATGAGCACTTTCCCACCCCCACCTTGGCAGGAGATGCCTGTCAGAGTAGTGAAGATAGCAGCCTCTGAGCCTGAAATGTAGGTTTTCATCTGATCTCTGCCACTTAACAAACTACAGGTTAAGTCACTTAGTGTCTCTGTACCTCAGTCTTTTCACCATTCATATGGGCATGATGGTGGTGATTGCCTAACAGAGCTGGGAGGACTGCCATGGTTCACACATGGACCACCAGCAGTGAGCACTGGTCTCACAACACGGCAGCTTGTATTGCCTCCAGGAGGCCTTCTTTTTTTTTTTTAATTTTCTTTACATTATCATGTTGGTTTTGCCCTACATTGACATGAATCTGCCATGGATATACATGTGTTCCCCTTCCAGAACCCCCCTCCCTCCTCCCTCCCTATTCCCTCCCCCTGGGTCATCCTGGTGCACCAGCCCTGAGCATCAAACCTGGGCTGGCGATTGATTTCACATATGATAATTAACATGTTTCAATGCCATTCTCCCATATCATCCCACCCTTGCCCTCTCCCATAGAGTCCAAAAGACTGTTCTATACATCTGCGTTTCTTTTGCTGTCTCGCATACAGGGTTCTCGTTTTCATCTTTCTAAATTCCATATATATGCGTTAGTATACTGCATTTTTGTTTTTCCTTCTGGCTTACTTCACTTCTTGAGCCACCTCCACAGAGCGGGTCTCACCTCCCCCATCCAAGTTACTCTCTACCTCAGCCTCTGGCTTATTTCCTTCAAAGGCCTTACCTCAATTTACAACTCATTTATTTATTTCGTATATAGTTGGTTTCTATCTACCACAATGGGAACTCTAGGTAGACAGAGACCAAACTTCCTGTTACTGAACCAAACTTGGGTCCAATTGCCCCACACAGTAAAACCAGTCTACTGACCCAAGTTATGGTGAAGGAAAGTACAATGTTTATTGCAGGTAGCAAACGGAGTCCAGGCAGCTAGTGCTTAAAAGGCCCAAACTCCCAAAAGATTTCAGGCAAAGGTTTTTAAAACAGGTTGAGGGTAGGGTGGGGAGTTGTGGGCTGTGTGATCAGCTCAAGGACATTCTTCTGATTGGTTGATGAGGTAATCAGGAGTCAACAGCATCAACCTCCTGGTTCTGAATGTTCTGATGTCTACATGCTTGTGGGCAGCATGCAGTTAATTTCTTCCACCTTGTGGGGGTTTCAGTACCTGCAAAACAGCTCAAAGGACACGGCTCAGAATATTACCTGAGCCCTTGAGAAGGAGCTAAAGGTCCTTGATTTTGTTTAACGGTGAAACTATTAATATTATTAGTCTTGTCATACTTGACTGTTCTTTCTGCATTTTCTCATTTGTCTGATTAAGTTTATTCTTTGACTAAAGTTTAGCTACAGATGAAAGGCAGGCAGAGGACATGGTGGGAGGGACATTTTTTCTAGGAAGGCCCCATAGGATCTTATTCAGTTACAAGCCCTCTTGAACTTTATATACCCACACTTAACACACTGCCTGACACACAATCTCCTTTGAATGCATGAATAAAATAATCACAAAAGGAACATGCAATTGTATGTCATGTAAAAACTCTGTTGCACAAAACCTCTTAGAGTGGCTGTTCTCAAGGGTTTCCAGTTTAGATGCCTTCTTCCCTGTTAGGATTTCCCCGCCTTTCAGTTAATCTCTCCTCCAGCTGAGCTGCCCTGAACTTGGGCTTAGAGCTTTCACTACAGGCCTTGATGGCTGCATTTCCCACCTCATTCAGAGAAATGGTGTCCTGATTATCACTACATCAGCTACAAAGCCTTAATAGGCATCTGCTGAGTGACTACCAGAAGGCAAGGAGGAAAGAAGGAAAAGAAGGAATTTCTACCCCTAATTCTTTCAGTTCAGTTCAGTCACTCAGTCATGTCCACCTCTTTGTGACCCCATGAACCGCAGCATGCCAGGCCTCCCTGTTCATCACCAACTCCCGGAGTTTACCCAAACTCATGTCCGTGGAGACAGTGATGTCATCCAACCATCTCATCCTCTGTTGTCCCCTTCTCCTCCCACCCTTAATCTTTCCCAGCATTAAGGTCTTTTCCAATGAGTCAGTTCTTTGCATCATGTGGCCAAAGTATTGGAGTTTCAGCTTCAACATCCTTCCAATGAACACCCAGGACTGATCTCCTTTAGGATGGACTGGTTGGATCTCCTTGCAGTCCAAGGGACTCTCAAGAGTCTTCTCCAACACCACAGCTCAAAAGCATCAATTCTTCGGCACTCAGCTTTCTTTATATTTTACTCTGCCTTCAATTATATCCTTCTCATTAGCAAAAGCAAAAAACAAACACAAAAAACTGGCAAATGAAAAACTCAAACGAGCATCACAAACCGTGAGTCTGAATCCTAAAAGACTCACAGAGAAAGAGCCCAAGCAAAGGATAAACACTGGCCCAGGAAAATGCTACCACCAAACGCCTCTTCAGTACTCTTCTATTACAGATTTCCTCAAGATTCTCCAAATGAAAAACACTGTAAAACATTTCTAAAAGTGTGAAATTTTATACATTACACTTTCTGGTCTTCTCACGTCTCTTTTGTACGTAGGGAGATAAATACTAATGCAGCACTTGTATCTGTAGGCTTACAGCACTGCTAAATAAAGTTATCTATCCGTGAGAATGAGAAATCTGAAACATACAATTCCACATTGTACCACCAGAGGGAGCAAAACACCAGCTCAGAAATGCAAGGCGCCCTGAAGAGCTTCTCAAGGTGGGATTTCTCCAAGCAGAAGCACTTCGCACTTGTATCAGAATCACACGATCGTGCTTGTTAAAATATTAATTCACAGGCCTGCTTGACTTTTGAAAAAATAGAATTTTATCAAGAACCTTAGGTGCTTTTTTATGCAATTAACATTTTAGAGGAACCATTCAAAACCTCTGCTGCTGCTGCTGCTGCTGCTAAGTCGCTTCCGTCGTGTCCGACTCTGTGCGACCCCATAGACTGCAGCCCACCAGGCTCCCCCGTCCCTGGGATTCTCCAGGCAAGACCACTGGAGTGGGTTGCCATTGCCTTCTCCAATGCATGACAGTGAAAAGTGAAGGTGAAGTCGTTCAGTCGTGTCCGACTCCTAGCGACCCCTTGGACTGCAGCCTACCAGGCTCCTCTGTCCATGGGGTTTTCCATGCGAGAGTACTAAGGACTAGCAAAATTAGACAATATATGTTTGTTTAGTCGCTAACTCATGTCCAACTCTTTTGGGACCCCATGGACTGTAGCCCACCAGGTTCCACAGTCCATGGGATCTCACAAGCAAGAATACTGAAATGGGTTACCATTTCCTCCTCCAAGTGTTTTTCCTGACCCAGGCATCGAACTCGTGTAGCAGGCAGATTCTTTACCACTGAGCCACCAGGAAAGTCACACAAATATAGGGATGAACTAAGATATGCAGTATTTGTTCATAATATCATACACAGGGAGGATTCAGCAATTTAGGCAACATAAAGTTATTGGATAAGGAAATATACATTCCTTTAAAATATACTATTTTTTTATTTTTGAAATTTTACTTTTTAATCGGTAGAAAATTACAATTTTGTGTTAGTTTCTGCCATACAACAACACAAATCAATGATAATTATATGTATATTATATATGTACATATAATATATATATATTCCCTCCTAAGCCTCCTTCCCTTCCCCCATCCGACCCCTCTAGGTCATCACAGAGCTCCAGGTCGGGGTCCCTGTGTTATTTGGCAGCTTCCCACTATCTGTTTTACACATGTTAGTGTGTATATGTTAATGCTTCTTTCTCAGTTCATCCCACCCTTACCTTCCCCCACCAAGTCCACAAGTCTGTTCTCTACTAGGTTCATCAGTACCATTTTCCTAGATTCTATATATATGAGTTATTATACCATATTTGTTTTTCTCTTTCTGACCTACATCACTCTGGTATAACAGGCTCTAAGTTCAGCTACCTCACTGACTCAAATTTGTTCCTTTTCACTGCTGATTAACAGACCACTGATAAATGTACCACAACTTCTTTATTCATTGGCCTGTCAGTGAATATCCAGGTGGCTTCCATGTCTCAGCTACTGTAAACAGTGCTGCAGTGAACCCTGGGGTGCACGTGTATTTTAGAATTGTGGCTTTCTCGGGATATATGCCCCAGTAGTGGGATTGCTGGGTAGTAAGCAAGCTTTATTCCTGGTTTTTAAAGGAATCTCCATACTGTTTCCCATAGTGGCTGTAACAGTTTACATTCCCACCAACAGTTTAAGAGGGTTTGCCTTTCTCCACGCCCTCAGCAGCATTTATTCTTTGTAGATTTTTTGACGATGACCATTCTGATGTTTGTGAGGTGATACTTCACTGTAGTTTTGATTTACTTTTCTCTAATATTGAGAAATGTTGAGAATATTTTCTTGTATTTATTGGCCATCTGTATGTCTTCTTTGGAGAAATGTCTGTTTAGGTCTTCTGCTCATTGTTGGTTGTTTTTCTGATATTGAGCTGCTTATACATTTTGGAGATTAGCTCTTTGTCGGTTGCTTCATTGGCAATTATTTCCTCCCATTCTGAGGGTCGTCTTCTCATCTTGTTTACAGTTTTCTTTGCTGTGCCAAAGCTTTTAAATTTTATTAGGTCTCATTTGTTTATTTTTATTTCCATTAATCTAGGAAGTGGGTCAGAGAGAATCTTGCTGTGATTTACGTCAAAGAGTGTACTTCCTATGTTTTGCTCTAAGAGCTTTACAGTTTCTGGCCTTACAATTAAGGCTTCAGTCCATTTGGGTTTATTTTTGTGTATGGTGTTAGGAAGTGTTCTAATTTCATTCTTACAGAGTATGAAATCGAATTTCATTTACACAGAGCTATCCAGTTTTCCCAGCACATCTTGCTGAAGAGGCTGTCTTTTCTCCGTTGCATATTTTTGTCTCCTTTGTCAAAGATAAGTTGCCCATAGTTGTGTGGGTTTATTCTGGGCTTTCTAACTTGTTCCATTGGTCTATATTTCTTTTTGTGTGTGTGTGCCAGTACTATACTGTCTGGATGACTGTAGCTATGTAGTATAATTTGAAATCAGGGGGTTGATTTCTTTGTCTCCATTTTTCTTTCTCAAGATTGCTTTGACTATTTGAAGTCTTTTGCACTTCCATACAAATTGTGAATTTTTTTTGTTCAGTTCTGTGATACATACTGTTGGTAGCTTGATAGGGATTATACTGAATCTGTAGATTGCATTGGGTAATGTAGTCATTTTCACAATATTGACCCTTCCAGTCCAAGAATATAGTATATCTCTCTATGTGTTTGTGTCATCTTTGATTTCTTCCATCGGTGTCTCATAGTTTCTGGCATACAGATCTTTTGTCTGTTTAGGTAGGTTTAATTGGAGAAGGAAATGGCAACCCACTCTGGTGTTCTTGCCTGGAGAATCCCAGGGGCGGAGGAGCCTGGTGGGCTACCATCTATGGGGTCCCACAGAGTCGAACACGACTGAAGCGACTTAGCAGCATCAGCAGCAGCAGGTAGATTTATTCCTACGTATTCTACTCTTTTTGTTGCAATGGTGAATGGAATTGTTTCCTTAATTTCTCTTTCTGATTTTTCATTGTTAGTGTATAAGAATGCAAGGGAATTCTGTTTATTAATTTTATGTCCTGTTACTTTACTAAATTCATTAATTAGCTTTAGTAGGTTTGGGGTGGCATTTTTAGGGTTTTCCATGTGTAGTATCAGGTCATCTGCAAACTGTGAGAACTTAACTTCTTTTTTACCAATCTGATTCCATTTATTTCTTTTTCTTCTCTGACTGCCTGTGACTAGGACTTCCAAAACTACATTGAATATAGTGGTAAAAGTGGACACCCTTCTTTTGTTCCTGTTCTTAGAGAAAATACTTTCAGTTTTTTGCTATTGAGAATAATGCTTGCTGTGGGTTTGTCTATGTGGCCTAAAAGTAGATTCTGTCTATGCCAATTTTCTGGAGAACTTTTATCATAAATTGGTATTGAATTTTGTCAAAAGCTTTCTCTGCATCTACTTAGATGAGCATATACTTTTATCTCTAGTTTGTAAATATGGTATATCACATTAATTGATTTACATATACTGAAGAATCCTTGCATACCTGGGATAAACCTCACTTGATCATGGTGTATGATTCTTTTAATGTGTTGTTGGATTCTGTTTGCTAGAACTTTGTTTAGGGTTTTTGCATCTGTGTTCATCAGTGATATTGGCCTGTAATTTTCTTTTTTGTGTGTGTGATATCTTTGTCCCATTTGGGTATCAGGGTGATGGTGGCCTCATAAAATGAGTTTGGCAGTTTCCCACCTCCCTCCTCCCTGAAATTTTTTGGAAGTTTATGCAGGACAGGTGTTAGATCTTCTCTAAATTTTTGATAGAATTTGCCTGTGAAGCCATTTGGCCTTGGGATTTTTTTCTATTGGAAGATTTTTTTAATTACAATTTCAGTTTCAGGGCTTGTGATTGGTTGGTTTATATTTTCTACTTCTTGTTTTGGCCTTGGAAAGTTATACTTTTTAAGAATTTGTCTATTTTTTTGAGGTTGTCCATCTTATTGGCATGTAGTTGCTCATAGTAGTCTCTTATGATTCTTTATATTTTTGTGTTGTCTGTTGTAAATTCTTTTTCATTTCTAATATTATTGATTCAAGTCTTCTCCCTTTTTTCTTGATGAATCTGGCTAATAGTTTGGCAATTTTGGAACCAGTTTTTAGTTTTATTGATCTTTGCTATTGTTTCCTTCATTTCTTTTTCATTTATTTCTGCTCTGAACTTTATGATTTCTTTCCTTCTCCTAGTTTAGGGTTTTTTTAAATTCTTTTTCTAGGCTTCAAGTGTAAGGTTAGGTTGTTTATTTGATGTTTCTCTTGTTTCTTGAAGTAGGCTTGTATTGCTATAAATTTCCCTCTGTCCCTTGGTGTGAGTGAGGTGTTCAAGTCCCCCACGATTACTGTGCTGCTGTCAATTTCCCCTTGTATAACTGTTAGTATTTGCCATCTGTATTGTGGTGCTCCTATATGAGGTGCATATATATTTATAATTGCTTTATCTTCTTCTTGGATTGATCCCTTCTTGATCATTGATCCCTTGATTCATTGTCTTTTATAATGGTCTTGATTTTAAAGGCTATTTTACCTGATATGAATATTGCTACTCCCACTTTCTTTTGATTTCCATCTGTGTGGAATGTCTTTTTCTAGTCCCTCACATTCAGTCTGCATGAGTCTTTAGGTCTGAAATGTAGACAACATATATAAAGGTCTTGTTTTTTTATCTATGCAGCCAGTCTGTATCTTTGGTTGGAGAATGCAATCAGTTTACATTTAAGGTAATTATTTATACGTATGACCTTGTTACCAATTATTTTATTGATTTGGGTTTGATTTTGTAGGTATTTTCTTTCTCTTGTACTTCTTGTCTAGAGAAGTTCCGTTAGCATTTGTTGTAGAGCTAGTTTGGTGGTGGTAAATTCTATTAACTTTTGCTTATCTGTAAAGTTTTTCATTTCTCCTTTGAATCTAGATTAGGTTCTTGCTAGATAGAGTAATCTTCATTGTAGCTTTTTCCCTTTCTTTTTTTTTTTATTAGTTTTGCCATACAATTACATCACCATGGGTTTACATATGCTCCCCCTCCAGAACCCCCTCCCTCCTCCCTCCCTCCTCCCTCCCCCAGGGAAATCTCGATGCACCAGCCCCGAGCATCAATCCTGGGCTGGCGATTGATTTCACATATGATAATTACATGTTTCAATGCCATTCTCCCATATCATCCCACCCTTAACCCTCATCCACAGAGTCCACGAGTTCCTTTTGCTGTCTCGCATGCTGGGTTCTCGTTACCGTCTTTCTAAATTCTATATATATGCGTTAATATACTGTATTGTTGTTTTTCCTTCTGGCTTACTTCACTCTGGATAATGGGCTCCAGTTCCGTCCACCTGAGTAGAACTGATTCAAATGAATTTTTTTTTAATGCTGAGCAATATTCCATTGTGTATATGTACCACAGCTTTCTTATCCATTCATCAGTTGATGGGCATCTGGGTTGCTTCCATGTCCTGGCTATTGTAAACAATGCAGCGATGAACATTGGGGTACACGTGGCTCTTTCAATTCTGGTTTCCTCGGTGTATATGCCCAGCAGTGGGATTGCTGGGTCATATGGCAGGTCTATTTGCAGTTTTTTAAGGAACCTCCACACTGTTTTCCATAGTGGCTGTACTAGCTTGCATTCCCACCAACGGTGTAAGAGAGTTCCCTTTTCTCCACATCCTCTCCAGCATTTATTGCTTGTAGATTTTTGGATGGCAGCCATTCTGACTGGTGTAAAGTGGTACCTCATTGTGGTTTTGATTTGCATTTCTCTGATAATGAGTGATGTTGAGCATCTTTTCATGTGTTTGTTAGCCATTTTTATGTCTTCTTTGGAGAAATGTCTGTTAAGTTCTTTGGCCCACTTTTTAATTGGGTTGTTTATTTTTCTAGAATGGAGCTGCAGGAGTTGCTTGTATATTTTTGAGATTAATTGTTTGTCCGTTGCTTCATTGGCTAGTATTTTCTCCCATTCTGAAGGCTGTCTTTTCACCTTGCTTATAGTTTCCTTTGCTGTGCAGAAGCTTTTAATTTTAATTAGGTCCCATCTGTTTATTCGTGCTTTTATTTCCAATATTCTGGGAGGTGGGTCATGGAGTATCCCACTTTGGTTTATGTCAGAGAGTGTTTTGCCTACGTTATCCTCTAGGAGTTTTATAGTTTCTGGTCTTATGCTTAGATCTTTGATCCATTTTGAGTTTATCTTTGTGTATGGTGTTAGAAAGTGTTCTAGTTTCATTCTTTTACAAGTGGCTGTCCAGTTTTCCAAGCACCAGTTGTTAAAGAGGTTGTCTTTTCTCCATTGTATATTCTTGGCTCCTTTGTCAAAGATAAAGTGTCCATAGATGTGTGGATTTATCTCTGGGCTTTCTATTCTGTTCCATTGATCTATATTTCTGTCTTTGTGCCAGTACCATACTGTCTTAATGACTGTGGATTTGTAGTATAGCCTAAAGTCAGGTAGGTTGATTCTTCCATTTCCATTCTTCTTTCTCAAGATTGCTTTGGCTATACGAGGTTTTTTGTATTTCCATACAAATTGTGAAATTATTTGTTCTAATTCTCTGAAAAAGACCTCTGGTAGCTTGATAGGAATTGCATTGAATCTATAGATTGCTTTGGGTAGTATACTCATTTTCACTATATTGATTCTTCCAGTCCACGAACACGGCACATTTCTCCATCTGTTTGTGTCCTCTTTGATTTCTTTCATCAGTGTTTTATAGTTTTATATATACAAGTCTTTTGTTTCTTTAGGTAGAACTACTCCTAAGTATTTTATTCTTTTTGTTTCGATGGTGAATGGAATTGTTTCCTTAATTTCTCTTTCTGATTTCTCA